>JACDNR010000447.1:0-51860 GCA_013421045.1 Propylea japonica | reverse complement strand
AACAAATAATGAAGTGTGAGTTTTTGAGCAAGAAAATCATAACAATTCCCCATATTATCATCCATACGATTTTCGCTTATGATATCTCCGCGTAGTGCCCTCTTAGACGATGTGACTTGTTCAAAAATAATCCACTATTAATACCATTTGCCGAAACTTCGACGCGTAAAAAATACCACCAAGAGCGCCGCAAAAATAGATCGGCAACAGGAAAAGAAAAAGAAGTTGCCAACCTCATACTCTCGTTCCGTTTAATTCGTAACGAACATCCGTTCGTCCAAACTGCGACATCTTGGTGGGAGCCATGGCATTCGGGGACGCGCTCAAATATAAAAATGACATTTATCCAAGACTTTTGTATAATCCACCCGTTATGCGTCTGATTGCTCGGTCATAATAAGATCCATTTATCACAAGTGAATAATGATTTAGTATTGACTGCTGTCAGATACTTCATAGATTAGATTTAATCAATTATATTCTATAAATGTTGGTGTTCTAAAGTACTCTAACTAACAAATGGGCATACCTTGTCAATCGAAGGCTAAATATACTTTTTTTACATCAATCAAAGCAATTTTCATCACAAAATGATGACCAGGGACATATTGCACCAAAATACTTTGCAACTTTTCACTTTGCACTTCGCATTCTGACAAATTTCAATAGCGAAATTTGATTATGTTGTACAACATTTCTCCCAACATTCAATTTCTGTGAAGAATTTTCACTTTGTACTTGACTTTTCACATTGCACTTTTCAATTATGAAAGCGTTTAGTGCAACTTGAGTCATTTAAAAAGTGATAAGTGCAAAGTGAAAAGTTGCAAAGTATTTGGTGCAATAGGCCCCAGTCTGCAAAAATTTCTCATGTGTCATTTTGACTTTTTCCACGCTTGTCATAGAAGAATCTTGTCGCGGTAGCCAAATGTTAAAATCTTCAAGAGATATTCGATAGTCGTGGATAAACTGAAGTACGCTACTCGCGTGTAATGGCTGTTATTCACTCGGTGATTTGGGCCACGCGCCCTTAAACTTCACCTCGCGAATAATAGCTATCATTATACGCTCGTTGCATAATATAACTATTCATAAGTTTGTACACCTATTTCATGATACTTTTTTCGAGTAATTCTCAGTTATTTCATCAAGATTTTATTAGAAAAAAAGGTGGAGCTATTTATGACCCTGTATATCTCGGGTTATCTGAATTTTTAGTGAATACTTTTTTCGAGGAATAAGAATAATTTCGTTAGCTTTGAAAAAAATATGTATCGTATATTTGAGTTGAGTAGTTTTCACCAAATTAATTATTTTCCATGACGAAGTAGAAAATTTCCAAAAGTAGAAAAATCGCCATATCTCCACTGGACGACTTTTGCTGCAAATGACGCGACGTCTAGTATTATACAAATGTTACAAATGACGTCTAGTATATTTCCTTCGAAGGACCTCGTCGAATCACCAAACAACCTGTATACTACAACACGTGTTTCTTTTTCCAAAAATATTCGGAATTCATTTGTATGCCCTGTATCAGTTTCATATCTGCGTATAAAAAATCCCAGAGCAATTACAGCCACAGCTATTTGCTTATATAAGTTGACGAATGTTGTGGGTAAACAGGAAAAGATTTCATTACGAGGAAGCATGACAGAAAATCAACATTATACGTGTTTACAGCACGTGTTTAATGATTGATAGTGGTGCTATTTTATCTAACTGGAATCGCGTTTTGTAATGAATCCTCTTTAGATATTCGATAATGTTGATTGATAACGAGTAGTTACACCCACGTTAGTAACTAAGTAAATGGTCTGCTATTATTGGGATCATTTCCACGAAGTTTATAGTCACTGGCAATATACAGGTAAAACACATTTTCCTGAATACGACTGTGTATTATTGCCACTGCGATAAAATAGAAATACGTCAATTGACAGGTTGAATTAATCAATTGACTGACTAAATCTGTCAATTCATTGATGTTCGAGTAATCTTCCTCTCTGTCTTCCCTTTCTTGTCTCTGTCTACAAAAGAAACAGGCTTTTATTTCTAAAACAATCGATATTTTAAAGGGTTTTCCAATAAGAGGTGTTATTTGAATTGGCCGGTATTTCGGTAGATGTCACGTTGAAGCTGTCATTTTTTGACATTTGACAAGTAGTAATACGCCATTAATAAAATGGAACGATACACGCTTCAAGAATGCATTGAAGTTATTAAAATTCACTATAAAATGGTGAAAATTTGCAGAGACGGTTCTTAAAACTCGAACATCTTTGGGTCGTCGTGAAGCATCTTGTCGGACCCCAATAAAGAAATTGGTGGAAAAATTCTAGCTGTTTGGACAAGTTAGTGATATATGAAGAATAAAACCCGTGCACGTCGCTCCAGAACAGCTGAGAATATTGCTGTTGAAGAAAATCCAGGTTAGTCCATTCCTCGTCGTTCTTTGGAATTAGGCATTCCATAAACGTCGTTTCACCGTATTTGAAAAAAGATTTGGGTCTTAAGGCTTATGAAGTTCAGTCAACACAAGAACTCAATCTAATTTTATATAACTCGATGCTAAAACTCATACTTGAATGGTTCTCTGACAAACCGTCAATTAAAAAATCAACATTTGTTATCTACGATTTGTAAAAAAATTATTCCATAACAACGTTCTCTCTGGGTTCAAGAAAGTGACAACGATTATTTAATTGTATAGATATATTTTAATTGCGGATGCATTTGCTAATCCGATTGAGAAGACCTCATAAATAAGCGTGACCCTGAATAAAGTTTCTTACACTTTTCTCTACTATTCAACAAGGTTGAACACAACGTATATCATGAAAATTATTCAATAACAACTAGTAAATACCGAGAAGTATTCCTTTGGTTCGTTCGTCATCATTAAAATGATTTATCATGTAAACATGACATCGGAAATAATTGTAAGTACATTGAACCTTTGTTAATCATTGACAGGAAATGGCCTCAACATCATAAATAGAAAAATTGTCCGATGAATTGTGTATCGCGAACCTTTACAAAAAAGGATACTACTAAAATTGAAACAGAATAGAAGTACACCGTTGTGGGGAGTGGACAACAAATATGATACTGTGGAGAGAAAATACATTTTCTATAAGGACGAGAAAGGAATGATATCATGTAATTAGTGTGAAGTATCTGTTTTTAAATTCGTTTTTAGTATATGCGTACCTTGTCATGGCTCATTTACTTTGAGACGATGATACCAGATGCAATTGTCACCAAATGAAGTAGGCCATTACAGTTGCATAATTTTCAACCCCTACAAATTCTTCAATGGAGAGGCGTTGAAAGTTGTGCATTAACAAAACTGTAATGATCAACTTCATTCGATGAGAAATTGCATCACGTACAATCGTCTCAAAGTAAATGAGTCATGACAAAGTGTACATACTGAAAACCTCTTTGAACTGAGTATTAAAAAAATATATTTCCTTGAAAATTTCTGCATGCCTGTAAAGAAGTTACAAAGACCTTTCCAAATAAATAACACATGACCCACAAGTTGAAATTAGGTAAATGTAGACAAAATTTGTACATGTGATTCAAATCAAAAGTAAAAAATTATATGATGAGCTGTAAAAATACCTATTTTATTCAAGTTTTGTTATACTTATTTTGATCATTTCTATTTGCTATACAAATTTAGTTTGAACTCAATAGTCAATATTTGGAGCTTTTTCAATGGAATAGCTTAATTTTGTATTCAGTTAGTATTGGTTTTTTGTCCTCTCATTTTTGATCATTGTTGTATTTCTTTGATAATTTAACCTTGTTTTTACTGTTTACTTGGTTTCACATTTTCTACCGAAAGTTTAGAGATGTTCGAACCTTGAACTAATTTCATTTCTTTCTTTTAGTGTTCCTTAGTTCATTTCTGTTTTTGCCATGTGTCTTACTGTTTCAGTTGTTTTATTTTGTAGCCAAATTTCTTTGAAGTGGTTAACTTTTACAGATTACATATACATATATTTGGTTTAGTGGTTTTGTTCTGTCCGTTTATGTTAAATTTTCAATTGTAGAAATAGTAAACCAGGTAAAATATGTTCTGTACTTGGAAAAAAGTTGAAACACCTAATAATTCGATAGCAACAAAATGAATTTAAAATACAGGACAGACACCATATGGTATACTCTAGTTATACTTTTCAGCTTCTGAAGGTGGTTGAATAATCTAGGAAGGATATCTTGTATGAATGTTGATCGTGTGAGGCCAGTAATTCATACTGACATCATACCATATTTCCTTTATGGAGAGTATTAATAACTTCGCAACTTGCCTCGAAAATTACATATATATTACCCTCATGTATCTCAGCACTCTCATTTAAATCGTAGAATTGCATGTTGAATATTTTCGACACTCATTATTATGAATTACTGTCGAATCGAAGATTCGTATGATTTTTGCTGCTTGATATTATATCAAAATTTTTGTTTATTTTGTGAAAATGTGAATTCTATAGGAGCACTGACATTCAGCAACAAAAATATCCAGATAATTGATTTTTTTCGAATTGAGGAAACACATTTTTCTATTCTTCAGTACTTCAAAATGCGATACGATTCTCACACAAAAGTAAAAGGAGAATTTTGAGAGCATTAAATAGCAGAATTTTGGCTGTTGTGAATCAGGCAATTTTCACTTATCGAGCTTTTTAGGGAACAAGTTTTTCTGAAGGTTATCGAAATCATCTGCTAGTTCAATAAATTTCAAACTGTATAACAAGAAACGACCACATAATTGCATTTTATACGAATATAACGAACTTCCAAGATGAAAAAATCTAGAATTTCCAGTAAAGCCAGAAAATACAGTAACCGACGCATCCGCCAATTTGTTACCATAATTGGGTTCTGCTTGATCAGCTTCGTTAATTGTGCAATTAATTCGATTTATCAGAGGATAATTAGCTGGAACTTGTGTGGCAGGAAATATTTATTCAGTAGTATACAGTTCAAGACTGTGGGCATTTATTTGAGCGATATATTGTAAGTTTTTCAGCCCCGTTTCAAACGACGAAATTTTTTTTTCAAAGATGGAGATATCCGGCAACAAACAACAACCATGAAATAATTAGAATTTAATAGTTTGATTTTTTTACGACTTTTATATAGGGTGTCTGCTTTTAAACTGGCCAAACTTCAAGGGTAGATTATATGAGTGATTTACAACAAAAAATCATATAGATAATATATAATGTTGAAGGTTATTCTTCAATTCTGCATTTCTTGATTTCAAGAAATATTTCAAGTTTTCTGTAAAATTATAATTATTCAGTTCTCCTTGTAGTTTCATTCAATTTGAACACATATTCGGAAAGGGCAATAAATTTGCTATGATATAAGAGAGTCTGTGTGCAGGAAAACTCTTATTGCTGTCGTGATAAGGAGATAAATATCACGTAATTGTTCGAGTGAAGTAGGAAAATGGGATATCCGAAAGACTCGAAAAAGTCTGTTGTCTGCTTGGTTTTCCGGCCATATTTTTTTGATTGCATGAAGGAATTATTGACATATGTAAATTTTTGGAAAGTTGATCAAACAGGGATGTTTTCTTTACAGTTGTACGCCAAGTTCATACTACTTTTTTCGAGTAATTCTAAATTGCTTTATCAAGATTTTAAAACGAGAATAGGTTCAACAATTTATTTATGTTATCTGAATTTTTAGTGAATACTTTTTCACTAGAAATAGAAACCATCTCCTCAGCTCTGAAAAAAATATTCATTGAATATTAAGAGTCTAGTAGTTTTCACAAAATTAATTACAGTCGAACCTATAACGAAAGGGCTAAATCAGCAAAAAAATTCGTTATAAAGAGATTTCGTTATATAGAAAATTTGTTTCTATAGTCGGTAATGTTGGAGTCGAGTTCACTGATAAATTTAAGTTTATCATTCAGACTTAAGCACTTCCTATTAGACATTTTCGCACAACTTTCACACTAGCGTAATGGTTAGATTGAAAACAAACAGCAATGAGTGTATTTAAAACTGTTTCAGAAGAATCTTTCTACTCGCTGTAATGATTTAGTTCAAGGTTGGGATTTATTACGTACGTAAGGAAAAATTTCGGAAAAAACCCACCTTTATACCTTCTTACCAAAACCCATTCGAGGAGTGATGTTCTTTGAATATTTCGTTATAGAGAGAATTCACTTCGTTTTTGAGAGTGTTTTTTACCTGTTTTTTTTATTCAAGGTGCAATTTCTTGCACGAAATTCGTTATACAGAGTTCCACTGTTTTTTAGAAATCGCAGCAGAAAATCTCGAAAAAAGTTGAAAAATCGCCATATCTCCGTAACCATAGATTTTCGGACCATGCTCGACGCAATGCACTGCAAATGACGTCTAGTATATCCCTTTCCGAGGTTAACGTCGAGTTACCAAACACCCTGTATGGCAGAAGTTAGCAGAAGATGCATCCATCCACATACAGATTCAAATCTCCCACAATTAAATAATACAATATTCAATACAAGAAGAAGGAACATCAACCACGACTTCTCAAGAATTACGGCATCAGAGGACCAATCCCAAACACGACCCAAAGGCAGAGTCCAACTGCTCTCATTGCTCATCAAGTATTATGAATGAATTTCCATCGAGGTCAATACAGATAAAAATACGACAACTTTTCCTTTCGTTGCAGATAATTTATATAGTACGCGAGTGCATGCGTGTGCGATAACTACAAGCGAGTGAAAATGCGGCAAGTGGGTTTTTAGGTTAAAACCAGGCAGAGAACGTAGCCAACGCTTCGGAGCGGTGTTGCCAATTTACGAGATTTTCCCTACATTGAGGAATAAGTTGCATGCAATTTTTTTTAAAATTAATTTTGAGCGCTGGTTCTATTTGAACGAGTGCTATATCGTTTTATCCGAATGTCTGTAATTCTCGAATTTTGAGCCGAAAATGGTATCAAATGGTGAGGTTGGACTTCCTGGTGACGAATCCGTGGTCAAATTGAATTCTGCCTGTGGGGCCGTCCGGTTGTCCATCCATCCGTGAGCACAATAACTTTCGAAAGAATTGTTCTAGAAACTTGAAGTTTTCAGGTTCGGTTTCTAAATGCCTTGGTTAAATATTAAAATGGGGACATTCTAAAATTTCGTTTCTCAGTATCTCGGACAAAACAAAAATGAAAATGAAATTTCGCGACCAGATGCAAGATGCTCAGAATAATATCATAATGAGTCTCATGCAAAATTGTGTGGCCGTGGTGTGAACAGAACCATATAGGTAAATTCAATTTTGTACCTACCTACCTTATATTTCTATTCCAAAAGTTCAAATAATTTCATTTATTTTATATTTATTCCGGTTAAAACATCCTAAAGATATTGTCTTTCCTTTAATGAAAACGCTATATCCGCAAAACAATTGTTTCTATAGTCGGCAATGTCGCGGTCGACTTCACTGATGAATTTAAGTTTATCATTCAAACTTAAGTACTTGCCTAACATTTCCGAACAACTTTTCACACAAGCGTAATTGTTAAATTGAAACCAAACAGCCAGGGGTGTATTTAAAACTGTTTCAGAAGGATCTCTCTGCCCGCCGTAATGATTCAGTTTAAGGTTGGGATTTATTACGCACGCCCGTAGAAATTTCGGAAAAAACCCACCCTTATACCTTCTTACCAATACCCATTCAAAGAGTGATGTCCTTTGAATATTTCGTTATAGAGAGAATTTACTTCATTTTAGAGGTTTTTTTAACATGGAATTTGAATTCAAGGTGCAATTTCTTGTACGAAATTCGTTATACAGAAAAATTCGTTATACAGACGTTCGTTATAGGGAAGCTATCAGGTGGATTATACAATAATCGGTGACCGTGACAAGACCCTTCTGTTATGTGTGGAAAAAGTCAAGTTCACTCATGAGAAATTTTTGGAAAACCTGTAATTATATATTTGTAATGAAAATTGCTTTAATTGATGCAACAAAAGTAGATTTAGCCCTCGATTGACAAGGTTTGCCAATATTTGTTACTAGGAGTACTTTGAAATAGCGAAGAAATATAAATGTGTAGAATATAATATAGTGGAACTTTCCTGTAACGAAAGCGCTAAATCCGCAAAACAACGTTATAAAGAAATTTCGTCATACAGAAAATTTGTTTCTGTAGTCGGTAGTGATAAATTTAAGTTTATCCATCAAACTTGAGCTTGAGCACTTCCTTTTAGACATTTTCCTACAACTTTTCACACTAGCGTAGTGGTTAGATTGAAACCAAACAGCAAGGGGTATATTTCCAAACTGTTTCAGAAGGATCTCTGTGCCCGCCGTAATGATTTAGTTTGAGTTCGGCATTAATTACGTACGTCAGGAAAAATTTCGGAAAAAAACCCACCCTTATACCTTCTTACCAATACCCATTCAAAGAGTGATGTTCTTTGAATATTTCGTAATGGAGACAATTTCTAACATGGAATTTGGATTCAAGATGCAATGTCTTGAACGAAATTCGTTATACAGACGTTCACTATAGGGAAGTTTCACTGTATAACTTTCCGCAAATTTTCCGATTTTCGCAAAATTCCCAATTTCGCCACACAAAACGCAACCAAACGACCTGGCAACACTGCTTAAAATCAGCGTAGCCGTCGTCGGAGCTCTCAGCATCGGTATGCTGTTCAGCCTTGAATCCGTTCGCTGCACTTGCACTTCCCGCTTGCCTCCCGTTCGGCCCCCCATATCCCCTGATGCATCTTCTGCAGACCGCCATAATAGAGAGAAGTTTGCAGGATCGAAGCGGGCGAGGGGCCGCTGAATTTTGCTGGGATGGGTTTTGGGCATAGCGTAAACATTGGGTTTCGAGCATTCTTCCATAAATTAATGGCTGGTGTTAATTATACGATGAATAAGATGCTGTGTTCAGACTGGTCAGCGTTTGTTGCCCTCGAGGAGCAGTGCGATGACGAATTTTCGTCCAGTTTGAATCTGCGAGTCGTTAGAGATATTTTGAAATGGAAACGAAGGATTTGGCAGTTTACTGGATACCTATCATGCCATCTTGGATATCTTTTGAATTGAGAGCTATCAAAATACAATACATGAAACGAAAAAGTCCCTAGCTGAGATTGGTGCAAAACTGGGTACCATACTATTCTGGCGTTTGATACCAGGGCACAGGGAAAAACCTCATTAGAAAAAAACTTGTCTCGCCGTTTTACGAAACTGAAACTCAAAACTATTCGAATAAATAACTTCAATATTTACACAAAATACTTAGTTCATGTTCTTGGGCCAGGAGGGTGTTTTTAAACCGGTTCTGGCATTCTAAGTGATGAGTTTTCGAATCTCCTGTTTTTCTAAGACCACTATAGGACCCTATTGAGGGTAATCATCTCCCATATATTTAAATAGTGGGTATTTTATTCTAAATATCGAATTCTATTTCAGAATAATGATAAAAAACGTGGGACAAACTTATGTCATCTTGGATGCGTTGAATAGCTCTTTTCGTGTTCACATTTTCAGTATTCTCAGAAGAAATTGTTCTCAGGTATCCGCATTGGATGTATTCGAAAATCTGTGGATTGTTGAAAGGCTTTTTTATTATGTGACTAGTCGCGAATAAACTCCTTAGGCGTTTTCGGATACTTACTCGGGTTAACTCGATCCCCAACCTGTTCGTTTACCTAACCCGAACATCCAACCCGTTTTCGGAAAGTATGGTGCTATTAACTCGATCGCTGACTCAGGTTGATTCATCGTAACCCTACAAGAGAGCAGGGTAGAAGATTCACCTCATGCGCACTGCACTGTTCAATTATTTATTTGAAAAAGGCGGAAATAAGTCTTCTACTCTTTTCTTAGTAATTTCATATATCCTATACCTAAAAATTATGGAAAGAGAATAACATTTGGCTTAGTGTGAAATGTGTGGTTCCATAATCCGAGAAAATAACGTGGAACAACTTCTTCATAACTTTGTATGCAGATCTTCCTGCGTTAAAAATAAAGCCTTCTTAACTTCTTTAATATAGTTACTCAAAGATAAAATTGAAAATGCAAGGGCAGACCAGAAATTATAAGAAATATTTTACAGAAGCCAATAAATTCGAGCAAGTTAGAAACAATCGTAAATAAACTGGAACTGTTAAAATAAATTCTCTACTTCTTCATCACGTAGGTACTCAAAATAACATCAAACAAGGAAGGACACACCAGAAATTATAAGAAATATTTTACAAAAGCCATTAAGCTAGAGACAATCTGGAAATAAACAGCGACTGAAAAAATAAATCCATAAAATATTTGGTTAGGTTATTGATACGACGTCATTTCAAATCCTAAACCTGATGTGTTCCTTAACTTAAAACCCGGGTCCGTGATCCAAGCAGCACCGTCACGTGACACAATGAATCGAGTTAGTTACCCTGAGTAAATTTCCGAAAACGCCTCTTATTCTTCAAAAGTCTACATGTAGTCACAACATGTCATCAACGGTAAAAGCAAACATATACATCATACATCGAAAGAATATTCAACATCTTCGTCAAGGTTGCTTCTTGCTGTTTCAGAGACCCTTTCGTATACCACATGAGCCACAGAATTTTGGAAAATATCCGGAAAGATGCCTCATCAAAGAAATGTTAAAACAATTCTTCATTGTGTAGAAAACCTTCCATAAGTTATGGAGTCCTTAAAGATTCAATGGTGTTCATTAAGTCTGTTTCGCCTAAACGCACGACGAATATAAATCCACCACGTAAGACTTGAATATCAAGGCCTTCTGCAATCTACGGATGCATCTAACCACGACTGGCGGCCCGGAAAAAGATTCTTAAATCCTGCTGGAGCAGACGCTTGCAACGCATAATTACTTTATAATTTGCGTTTCGTTCGAGATGCACATCCTTTTCTTGGATTGTTTGTTACTCTCAAGAATAGGGCCTTATTGCAAAAAATTCTAGACGACTTGACGGTGTTGAGAATTGTCATACAATGGATTACAAACAAAATAAATAAACGCAATTATTAAGATCTCAGACGAATAAAGATATTAAGCCTATTCATTTTGAAGAGTTTCGTGCTCCTGAGTCACTCAGAAGCTCGAGATACGGGTTGCTCAGGAGCACGAAACTCTTCAGAACGAATACTATAATTATGAGTATTTGCCTCAGATTGAAGTTTGAGGTATGTGCTGCAAGTTGAAAATACAAATCTTAAATTTTGGGGAAAGCTCTCAGCAGGTGCTTTCGAGCGCTCGTTCAGTGGTGGAGCAATGAAGCTATTATCTGAAAATTTTGTATACAACTTTGGATTCATATTAGAAATATAAATGCAAAATCTCAGATACGACGGAATAATATTCTGGATATTATTCAAAAACTGAAATATGTAGAAACTTGACAATTAAAAAAAATGAATCCTACGGTTCTGATGATGCGATTCTCTTGAAATTTTCGCATGAAGATTCAGTGTATCAATCTCCATTCAAAAAATAAATTTCATTCGAATCGGAAATTTCGTTATGGATATATGAAGGTTCTTCTTTTCAATATTCCATTGAATTTTCTATGGTTCTGATGACGCAATCCTCTTGAAATTTTGTATGAACATTCAGTATATCAATCTTTATTCACAAAATTTCATCTGATGAGGATATCTCGTTATATAAATACAGGATGCGGCGAAACAAACAGTGTAGTCTTGATGGTCCATTAGAAAATATGGCACAACCTACGTAAAAGTGGTTTATTCTGTATGACTCAGTAGCTCACCCCATTTTTTCATTTAAGTTTTGAAGAATACATCATCAAGATGATGTCCTCCAGAAGCGTTGTACTGATATAGGCGATTTCTGAAGTTTTCAACTGCGTTCTGGCACATACCGATCGAACTAGCGGCGATTTCCTCTCTTATACGGATATTAAGTTCTTCCAAATTGTGAGAACAAGCTTAAAAACCTTTTTGTTCATGAAGCTCCATAGGAAAAAATTGCAAATGCTCAAATGCGGTGATCTCGGCGGCCATCTCAGGTCGCCCCTCAGAGGCGCGCATGGAACATTTGCGATATTTTCCTATGAGGCTACCTCAAGGGAAAGGTTTTTAAGTATCGTTCTCACAATTTGGAAGAACTTAAGATCCGTATTAGAGAGGAAATCGCCGCCATTCGATATGTGTCAGAACGCAGTAGGAAACTTCAGAAATCGCCTACATCAGTGCATCGCTTCTGGAGGACATAATCTTGATGATGTGATCTTTAAAACTTTAATGAAAAAATGGGGTGAGGTATTGACTCAAACAGAATAAACCACTTTTTCGTAGGTTGTGCCAATTTTTAATGGCCTATCAAAACTGCACTGCTTGTATTGCCGCACCCTGTATAAAACTTGTATGTTGCCGCGAAATTTCATTTTGATTAGATCGGAGATATTGAGGAATAGAAATTTTGAATGGCCATTTTTTATGAAGCAACCATTTGGAAACCCTCGGAGAGAATTCAATTTGACCATGAATTCATCATCAGGGAGTCGAGACCCATTTTCGGCTCAAATTTCAAAAATCAATATTTGGGCAAAGCGATATACCATATTTTTGAGGATCCATTAGTTCTAATTTTTTTGGAAATCACGGAAAATGCCATTGTTAGTTCCTTTCGTGGTTTGAAAACATTTAAAACGTTTCGTATAGATCTGCGACGGAAATGAACCATCATTATTCCTATCTTCCTCTTTTTATTTCAATCAAACACTGTTTCGCCTTCGCCTGATCATCCCTGATTCAATCAAGTTTGCGCTGAACGAACATTCCATCTTTTTTGCTATTTCCTGAACGCTCCTGCACGCGCTTATCTTATAAATCGGATTAATGCATACGCCAGCTGACTCACACTTACATGAGGCTCATTTTTAATTCGTCTAATGATTCTTGTGGACTCACAGAACTCGTTTTGCGGAGGAAGCACCTTACCTGAAAAAAGAAAAATCGTTAGTCATTTGTCCCGTCGTGCATTTAATGATGAAATGCAGGGTTCTTAGAGGTTAATTTGTATGGAAAGAAGGGGTTGGGCTAATCAAAGTTTGGTGTTGAGAGAAATTGAAGACACATTCAAGACACTCAGGTATTGACTTTGGACTTAAGGTGCTTTTCTTCTGTAAGTAACGATACTATAGCGTACGATTGATCTGTAACTGGCCGACTTACAGATTCGTTAATAGTGCAATTGTGGAATGGTTCCTGTAACTTTCTTATTTACAGTATCACTTTTGAACTACTCATCGGAAAATATAACCTTCAATCGTAAGATTTGATCATGAAATTTCATGTATTATGAGTAAATGGTTTTGATATGAATTTGAAAATACATTTATTTGGATGTAGTTTGCTTTTGTTTCTTTCATCTAATAAATTGAAAACAGGAAAGGAAAAAATTTCTTGGCTAAATTGCTGTAGAGCATTTATTACACTGGTTCTTCAATCTGAACATGTTCACAAACTGGACATTCGGCATTTCTTCAATCTGAACATTTTCTAGGAATCCGGCATTTCAAATGGATTCATTTGATCACGCAACCTTTTCCTTCCAATCTTATAAAGTTCCTACTTTAAGAAATGATGATTTTCAGGTCATGTATTTATTGAACAATGTTTAACCTATTATGATTTTATTCCGATAACAATTCAATAAACAAATCAATATTATTCTTGTTCATCATGAATTTCTTATATTAAAACTTTGGTTTTCGTCCTAAAATAAACAAGTCGTTCAACGTAACCTCACGATATGTCATTCGATAATGCTTTCGATCACCCGTCGAGTACTCGTAAATATTTTACGATTTCTGTGAGCTACAGATCCCGTAAAGAGGTCCATAATTGCATTTTTTCTGTAAGCTTATGAAAAGTTACAGATTGGCTTACAGATGAAAGCAGAATACCACCATTAATCAAATTTTAAGAAACAACGAATAATGAAACACATCCTTTGTTTTTATTATTATTATTTTTATTATATGGTTAAGTCAAAGTTGTCCAACATGCTTCATATTATGAAAATTATGAAATAAAACTTCCATAATTTCAAAAGAAAACTGATACATCAAAAATTTAAATAAGCAGCTTTCATCTCAATAACCGAAACCAAAAGTCAATAGTCTGTTGATTTCATATGAGACTTGAGATTGATACCAAATATATAAACGCAGAATCTCAGCACAATCGGAAATATATTCTGGAAATTATTCAGAAATGAAATATGTAAAAAATGAATACTAAAAAATTAAATTTTATGGTTCTGATAATGCGATCCTTTTGAAATTTTGCAGGAACATAGTATAGCAGTCGTTTAAATAGAACAAACTCTTAGAAAATATTAAATGAATCAATTAAAATATATCAAAGTCATCGACTATTGTTTTCTGAGAACTGCCTAAAATGACAATCATTTTCGAAGAGTTACGAAAATTGCTTTCCTGTAAATTAAAAGTATTTTCCCGAAGAGGGCTAGTCAAATCTGGACGAAAAGTTCAACAGAAGAAGATAATATGATGGAAATAATAATACAAAGTTTTATATTCGAAATGGAAATATCTATGATTTTCCAGCTTTCAAAATCCTGTGACGAATGTTTGAAAGACAGTTCACCAGATCCCCGACTTGCTGAAAACTAAAGATATTCATCACGGTCTACATAAAAACACATCATGTATTGTATACACCTCTTTAACATTGAATATATGAATAAGTTAATCGTTTTTTCCTCAGAGGAAGTATGGCGAAATTCTTTTAATCATTGTTGAGATCTGAAAGACTTATAACTTCCTCAGTTCCCAACAACACGTTTTGTGGTTAGGGTGTTCTTTGAATTGAGCCTAGCTAACAAAGAATGAATCATGAGGAAATATTGATGAATTCTTATTGAGCGTCATCGACAGAAAGTTACTCGTGAAAGATTGGATGATACAAGTACCTGGTTGAAAAACCACAAACATAGATTCGTCTATCAAATGGTCCGTTACCAAACAGTTATTTCCTTCTTTTAATCGAAGTGTGAAATGAAGCCAGCTCACAAATAAAACGATTTCTAATCGACGATGTGCCACACTGCTTCATCGGAAATAGATATCACTTTTTTTGACCCAATTCTAATGCAACATTGACCCATCGATTACTTACTATATCTGAACTCCACTGACCGGCAAATAATCGATCGACTAAAAAAATCGATGAAGTTTGTTAATTCATTAATATGTTAATTCAAGTCCGATTCAATTGATTTTTTTTTCAATTTTAGGTATGGTCATCCTTAATCAAATCACCAGTTTTGAATTTCAAGAAGACTAGGCGTACGTCATGAAACAAAATCTGTTTTTTACCCTAACTTTAGAACCACCCCTGGTGTGTTCCAGTTGTTCGACCGTGCGATTTCTTATTTCATCATCAAGACACATCTTCTCTTGACAATTTCATTCTTCATTCATAACAATAGCTCAGTTTTTGTTAAAGATAAGGGGTTTCAAGTAAAATATTAAATTTCACTAATTCTACAACAGTACTTCACCAAATTCAACCTAAAATTCTGACCCAATGAAAACAAACTGGAAACCAAGTCAAGAACATAACGTGTTTTTCGCCCAGACGCAGATAAAAGGTGCAATTCGTCTCGGCATGTCCTCATTGAGGTTTTGAATCAATTAGAGCATCACTGAGCTGCTGCAAATTTTCAGGAGTTGGTACGGGAAATCAAATTTTTCCTCCCAAGAGCATCCAAACATGTCCAATTGGGTTCAAATCTGCCAAATGCGGTTGATGCGGTCGGGCATTATAAAGCAGTAGCACGAATTCGTCTGCAATAAACGTTGTTTACCGAACAATATGTCGCGCTGAAACTTATATTGTTTTATGTTTTCACTCAGTTTTCAGTTTATTTTCATAACGTTCGTATTTAAGGTTAAATCTGTGAAAGTACTTTCATAGCCATAGCCATATTGTGGAATATAATGTTGCTCTGAAAACAGACATTTGGGCAAAACGATATAGTACTCGTTTAAGTAGTTTAAGAGAATCTCCCCAAAGAAGGAAATTGGAAAAAATACACCGAATTAAAAATATCTCTCAAGCCATAGAAACTATACCACATTTCTTCTTGAATTCTATGTTTTTTACCCACCGCAAACGATCCGCACGATTCTGGTCACGTTCTGGTGCAGCAGACTTCTTCCGTTATACCTACACGCGGCTATTCCGGCGGATGGTTTGAGATATCTCCTCTAGAAACATCCGAGCCCCCTTACCCCCTCAATCAATGAGAGGTCAACGCCAACTGGGACCCCTGGCCTTGAAAACGAACATTGCACAAAACATCTTGAGTTAGTTTCGCTTTTACCCGAACCAGTTTTTGGTTTTGGTTTTTAGGTGACTTCTTCGAGACGAATAGTGACGGCTTAATGTGACTTGATGATTTTTTCGCGCTGGGGAAAAAATATTGTAGTGCGAATTGAGAATCTTTATAGTTTCGAACTAATGAATTGAAAAAAATATCAATTTTTTTTTAGAATACTATAGCTGGCCCGGCTAACGTTGTTTGCCATGAATCTACATCATTTGTAGAAAAAAATCTTCTACTTTTCTGGTTACATTCTGCGTCTGTCGACTACAAATATTCGCCCTTCGCATTGTTCAAATCTTTTTCGTTGATTTCTTTCATTTCTTGCCTCTTGCGATTGTGTTGCAACTGCGTCATGTTAACACGCATTTTCCTGTTGGATTGTTTGCCTGATCTTACTGCTCTTCTATCTCGCAACACTCCAGAATGGTTGTTCTGCAACGCAAATTTGCCTCTCATTGTATTGCTGCCTTTTGACTGTACTGATAAATCAATACTGAACTCTATTTACGATTGTAGTTCGAAATTGGTAACGTAATCGATGGATTAATGTTGCATCAGAATTGGGTCAAAAAAATTTAAGGAAAGTCCTGAGCAGAGCTTTTAAGCGCTCCTTCTTTGGTGGAGCAATATATCTATTACCTCAAAATTTTATATGGGATTTGAGATTGATACCAAATATATGAATGCAGAATCTCAGCACAATCGGAATTATATTCTGAAAATTATTCAACACTTAATGAAATATAAAAAAAATAAATAATTACAAAAATTTAATTCTATGGTTCTGATGATGCGATCCCCTTCAAACTTTGCATGAACATTCAGTATAGTAGTTTTCATTTCAAAATAAATGTCACTCGAATCAGCGGATATTCTGTAACGGAAATATAAAGATTCTTTTTGCAATACTCCTATTGAATTTTTAATGGTTCTATTCACACTCTGGCTACAAAATTTGAACGAGGCTTGTTATGAGCATCTTGCATTTGGCCGTATAACATCTTATTTCGATTGGTTTCCTTTTTTACGAGATATTCAGGAACAAAAATTGTGAATGACCATATTTTAAGGAACACCCTGTACGATTTGGCCGGTTAACATACTCAACCGAGCCATTTGGGACCCGAACTTATCCTGAAAATTTCAAGTCTCTTGGACAATTCCTTCGAAAGTTATTATGCTAACGGACACTGGCCGAGTTGAATTTGACCACGAATTCGTCATCAGGAAGTTTACCCCTATCGTTTGAGACCATTTTCGGCACAAAATTTAAAAATTACAGACATTTAGGCACTCGTTTAAGTAGAACGAGCGCTCAAAAATGAACCTAAGAACAACAATTTGTCTGAAGAATAGTAGTTTTTAAAAACTATCGCAATGTGGCCCAACTATCGCACTGTACCATCATTTATGGTACAGTGGCTTTGTCAATGTAGAACATTGGTCACATCTCAAATGAATCGAACAAGAGACGGGATATGCTATTTCTCGAAAAATGTACATTATTATAGGTTTAGTTTATATTATACGAAGATAAATCTACTGGAAAAGATCAAAAATTAGCCGTCCTCGATGTTTATAGGCCGCGATGAAGTTTTCATGGTTTGGAAATATTTCTTCTATTTTCGTAGATAATATTTGATTTACTGTATAGTTCGGTACAAATCTTGCTGCTGCTTCTACGATGGATGAAATTCAAGCAATATCATTCCATCTATCTTGATTTATTTTTTTTGTATCAAATTGCCGCAGCTTTGGGCTTATATCACCCGAAATGCTTTGCGCATAGTTTCAGCAGTATTACCAATTATTTTATCCGCAAAAAGGCATATTGTAGTATTCATGAAATCAAGAAAATGGAAAGTTTTAGCACAATAATTGTAAAGAAACAGTGGCTATCTCTTTTGAGATTCACAAAGTATTGGCCACTGTACTGTAGTACAGTAGTCTGGGTTTTCCTAAAAACGTCTGGCAAATGCTGGCCTGGCCTACTATAAAATCAAAAATTACAAAACCGGCCGTAATAATATTTCAATAATACTGTTAGGGTATTCGATCTATTTCCATATTTTTTCCAATTTTGCTTCGATAGTGAAGTGATGGTTCAATAGAAAAAGTCTTATAATATATATACACAATATGCAAAAATACAATCCTAACTAGGAGAAAACTCCAACAATTCAATCAAGGTCACAATCTGAACGATAATGAGGTGCGAAGCTACAGATAATAATAGAAATATGCGCTATCAGGAGCATTTCGTGAGAATATTTTCAAATCTAAAATGCATCGCTGCTTGCATTATGTTAAAGGATGCAGCACGAGATAATTTAAAGGAAAGGAAAACTTTCTCATGAGTACTATACTTACACTTTTCCTCACAACTTCTGCTCTATTCACTCTATTAAACATGGCGACAAATCTCAACTGTACTCTTGAAGTTTTTTTCGATTTCGGTTTCATCTCATAATATATTTGAGCATGAAGAAAAATGGCATTTCTTCAGAATCACAATTTTGGTTCATACAGAAAAGAAAACTTCAAGGAAAAGCTCTGAGCAGGTTCTTTTGAGCGCTCGTTCATTGGAGAAGCAATAATGCTATTTCCTCAAAATTTTGTATGAGACATGCTAAGTATATGAATGCAAAAGCTCAGTACAATCGGACATATATTCTGGAAATTATTGAAAACATGAAATATCTTTTAAATTTTGCATGAACATTCAATATAATATAAACTGGATTCACAAAATGAATTTCACCTGAATCGGATATCTTTTTATGGAAATGCAGTGGAATTTTTCTGTAACGAACTTCTGTATAATGAATTTCTTACAAGACATTGCACCTTGAATCCAAATTCCATATTAAAACATCCTCTAAAACGTAGTAAATTCTCTCTATAGCGAAATATTCAAAGAACGTCACTCTTTGAATGGGTATTGGTAAGAAGGTATAAGGGTGGGTTTTTTCGGAATTTTTTCCGGACGTAATAAATCCCGACCTTAAACTAAATCATTACGGCGGGCAGAGAGAACCTTCTGCAACAGTTTCAAATACACCCCTGGCTGTTTGGTTTCAATCTTACCATTACGCTAGTGTGATCAGTTTTGCGAAAATGTCTAAAGGCAAGTGCTTAAGTTTGAATGATAACTTGTGAAGTCGACCGTGACATTGGCGAATATAGAAACAAATTTTTTGTATAACGAAATTTCTTTTTCACGAATTTTTTTGCGGATTTCGTTAAAGGGGAGTTCCACTGTATAGAGAATCTTCTTTTCAATATTCCAATCGAATTTTCTATGGTTTTGTTAACACTATGGGCACACAATTTTGTATGAAGCTTATTATGTGCATCTTGCACGTGACCGCATTTCGATTGGTTTCGTTTTCTCTGAAATATTGAAGAACAAAAATCACCATGAAAATCCAAAGTCTCTAGGACAATTCCTTCGAAAGTTATCGTGTTTACGGCAGGGCGGCCTCACGGACAGAATGAATTTGACTACGGATTCATCATCAGGAAGTCGAATCGAATCGTTGGATACCATTTTCGGTTTAAAATTCGAAAATTAAAAACATTTGGACAAAACGATAAAGCACTCCTTTAAGTAAAACGAGCGCTCAAAAAAATTAGTTAATATCACCATAGCAGACCAGAAGGTGAGCACAATAGGTATACAGTGTGAAACAGCCAAATGGAATGAATTCGATCACGAATAAATGAGAGCGTGTTGGGAAAAACGCTTGGACACGTCGATTTGTATTTTTAGATGGGCATTTAAAAAATAATGATAAGGGGTGTGTCATGTGACAGTAGCCGATACTAACTTTCTTATTTCAAATATAACATCTTGTATAGTATTATTTTTTTAGATTCTTCAGAAAAATTTTAGACAATTCATGCATACAATGTCCCATACCTATCTTCAACTGTTTAGAAAATATTAAGTGTTTTCAAATGTATTACAAAAACTAACATCGAAAAAAATTATTTTATTTCACAAATAATGTGAAAAAAATATTAATTTCAATGTAAAAGATGTGTTGAGTGTAATGTAGCGAATTTATGAATAGCTTTTTTTTAAGTTAATTTTTGTAATACATCTGAAAACACTTAATATTTCCGAAACAGTTGAAGATAGGTATGGGACATTGTACATAAATTATGTCTAGAATTTTCTGAAGAATCCAAAAAACTAATAATATACAGGGGTTGTATTTAGAATAAGAAAGTTGGTATCGGCCACTGTGACATGACACACCCTATATAATTATTTTTTTTGAAAAAAATGCGCATCTAAAAATACAAATCGACGTGTCCAAGCAGTTTTTCCAACACGCTCTCATTTATTCGTTATCGAATTTATTCCATTTGGCTGTTCCACACTGTATGAATTGATTTCCCACGACGTTTTGCAAACCAAAACCACACTGAATAACACATCACCAGCTCGTAGGGTTGAACCAAAGATATTTCATTTCGAATAGTATTTCCTCTGATAAATGATAGTCGTTTAGAGTATCGGCAATTAAAAAAAAGTACAATGGTATTCGTGCCGTGAGATAGTTGTTATGGGAGACGGTTCCCGCAATTAGAATGAATAAAAGGAAGTGAGGTCTATCTTGGCCATCATTGTCTTCCTTGTCTACACGTCTCTACAAAGAAGCAAAATACCCTGGATCTAAGCAAATCATATACCGGAAAATATTCCCCCTTCAATTACTAACTTCCTGTCCGACACTGCATTCTTCATTACGCTCAAGGGTTCTCTTTGGGAAGCTTTTATTGAACATAACTAATTGTTTATTTATCGACTTATGTTCATCGGTGGGTGAGAAATGTAGATATAGAGCTCTACCGAATAAGATTAATCGGAATGTGCTGTGAAGAATTCGATAATTAGGATTTAATTATTTATTTATGTAAATCAAATGCAGGCTCAATGCTTTTTGAACATATTGAATAAAGCCATTTTATAATTGTCAGCTGAAATCGAAATACTTCATATTAAGTTTCATGAATTCATTATTAAATAATTTGAAAAAAAAATTGAAGTATCGGATTTTATGTTATATTACTGAATATTATATGTTTATATTTGTAAATTCTTGATAACAACGAACAAAATCTGTTAGACGAAAACAATTCACGGTGGAATTTCCCTATAACGAAGCTAAATCTGCAAAAAAAAATCGTTATAAAGAAATTTCGTTATACAAAAAATGTGTTTCTATAGTTGGCAATGTCGCGATCGACTTCACTGATAAATTTAAGTTTATCATTCAAACTTAAGCCTTTCCTTTCAGACACTTTACACTAGGGTAGTGGTTAGATTGATACCAAACAGATAGGGGTGTATTTAAAACAGTTTCAGAAGGATCTCTCTGCCAGCCGTTATGATCTTGGTTAAGGTCGGGATTCATTACGCACGTCCGTTAAAATTTTGAAAAAACCCACCCTTATACCTTCTTACCAATACCCATTCAAAAAATGATGTTCTTGGAATAATTCGTTATAGAGAGAATTTACTTCGTTTTAGAGGGTTTTTTTAACATGGAATTTAGATTCAAGGTACAATGTCTTGTACGAAATTCGTTATACAGAGAAATTCGTCATACAGACGTTCATTATAGGTAAGTTCCACTGTATAATATATCAGGTGTCCCAAGGTGAGTGTCCTATTAGATCAAATTGGCGTGTTACGAAAATGACGCTCAGTTCGCTCAATATTGGGATTTAAGTCAAAAATTTGGCAAGTAATTAGATATTGATGTGACCTATGTCACCGTTTTTGAATTATAGTTGTCAGTTACACAGGATGGACAAAAAATCATCATTTTCCAAGTTACAAAATTTCATAGGCCACTCACGACACATTTTTTATTAATTATGAATTCAGAATTGCACATGTGATGAAGCATAAAATATTACAGATGGATGAAACATCTTTTCCATAATTAAATTTCTGAAAACAGTTACTTCCAAATTCTGTGGCAAATGTATAATACAAGTACAAATGCTTGGTATATCTTTTTACCGCTGTGAAGTTGGCAGACTGTTCCCTAGCAGACTGTTCTCGGAACAGTGTAAACTGAACTGACCGTTCCACCGCAGACCGTTCTCAGGGGCGCGCGGACGGAAGCCAAAATTTATAATAGAATCTCATTACAGCATGCAAAAAGGAACATGGGGATATGGAAATTTATGGAATTGACGCGAAACAATATAAACGATTGCGGACAAATTAGTTATCAATATTATTTTGCGTATTTGATGGGATTTTCTGTCTTGAATCATTAAATTTCTATATCTCAAAAAGTATTCGTCGGAGCACAACCATATTTGGCATGCGTGATTCCTATGTTGTTGTGATTGATCTGTAGTAAAATCAGTTACTCGCGAAGAAATATACAGGCTGTTCGTATTTAACCTTCATAATTTTAAATATCATAACACGAAAACGGTTCGTCGGAGCATAACCATATTTGACATGCATAATTGTTATTTCGATGACATTAATCAGTGAAAATATCAGCCACTCGCATTGGGATACAGGGTGTTCAAACTCAACCGCCAAATTTCATTATTTTATTTCTCGAAAACTATTCGCCGGAGCATAACCATATTTGGCACGGTTAATTGTTATTTCGATGACATCAATCAGTGAAAATATCAGCCACTCGCATTGGGATACAGGGTGTTCAAACTCAACCGCCAAATTTCAATATTCAATAACTCGAAAACTATTCGTCGGAGCATAACCATATTTGGCATGGTTAATTGTTATTTCGATGACATAAATCAGTGAAAATATCAGCCACTCGCATTGGGATACAGGGTGTTCAAACTCAACCGCCAAATTTCAATATTTAATAACTCGAAAACTATTCGTCGGAGCATAACCATATTTGGCATGGTTAATTGTTATTTCGATGACATTAATCAGTGAAAATATCAGCCACTCGCATTGGGATACAGGGTGTTCAAACTCAGCCGCCAAATTTCAATATTTAATAACTCGAAAACTATTCGCCGGAGCATAACCATATTTGGCATGGTTAATTGTTATTTCGATGACATTAATCAGTGAAAATATCAGCCACTCGCATTGGGATACAGGGTGTTCAAACTCAACCGCCAAATTTCAATATTTTATAACTCGAAAACTATTCGTCGGAGCATAACCATATTTGGCATGGTTAATTGTTATTTCGATGACATCAATTAGTGAATATATCAGCCACTCGCATTGGGATACAGGGTGTTCAAACTCAACCGCCAAATTTCAATATTTAATAACTCGAAAACTATTCGTCGGAGCATAACCATATTTGGCATGGTTAATTGTTATTTCGATGACATTAATCAGTGAAAATATCAGCCACTCGCATTGGGATACAGGGTGTTCAAACTCAGCCGCCAAATTTCAATATTTTATTTCTCGAAAACTATTCGCCGGAGCATAACCATATTTGGCATGGTTAATTGTTATTTCGATGACATTAATCAGTGAAAATATCAGCCACTCGCATTGGGATACAGGGTGTTCAAACTCAGCCGCCAAATTTCAATATTTAATAACTCGAAAACTATTCGCCGGAGCATAACCATATTTGGCATGGTTAATTGTTATTTCGATGACATTAATCAGTGAAAATATCAGCCATTCGCATTGGGATACAGGGTGTTCAAACTCAACCGCCAAATTTCAATATTTAATAACTCGAAAACTATTCGTCGGAGCATAACCATATTTGGCATGGTTAATTGTTATTTCGATGACATCAATCGGTGAAAATATCAGCCACTCGCATTGGGATACAGGGTGTTCAAACTCAACCGCCAAATTTCAATATTTAATAACTCGAAAACTATCCGCCGGAGCATAACCATATTTGGCATGGTTGATTGTTATTTCGATGACATCAATCAGTGAAAATATCAGCCACTCGCATTGGGATACAGGGTGTTCAAACTCAACCGCCAAATTCGAGAAATAAAATATTGAAATTTGGCGGCTGAGTTTGAACACCCTGTATCCCAATGCGAGTGGCTGATATTTTCACTGATTAATTTAATCGAAATAACAATTAACCATGCCAAATATGGTTATGCTCCGACGAATAGTTTTCGAGTTATTAAATATTGAAATTTGGCGGTTGAGTTTGAACACCCTGTATCCCAATGCGAGTGGCTGATATTTTCACTTATTGATGTCATCGAAATAACAATCAACCATGCCAAATATGGTTATGCTCCGGCGATAGTTTTCGAGTTATTAAATATTGAAATTGGCGGCTGAGTTTGAACACCCTGTATCCCAATGCGAGTGGCTGATATTTTCACTGATTGATGTCATCGAAATAACAATTAACCATGCCAAATATGGTTATGCTCCGACGAATAGTTTTCGAGTTATTAAATATTGAAATTTGGCGGTTGAGTTTGAACACCCTGTATCCCAATGCGAGTGGCTGATATTTTCACTGATTGATGTCATCGAAATAACAATTAACCGTGCCAAATATGGTTATGCTCCGACGAATAGTTTTCGAGTTATTAAATATTGAAATTTGGCGGTTGAGTTTGAACACCCTGTATCCCAATGCGAGTGGCTGATATTTTCACTTATTGATGTCATCGAAATAACAATCAACCATGCCAAATATGGTTATGCTCCGGCGGATAGTTTTCGAGTTATTAAATATTGAAATTTGGCGGTTGAGTTTGAACACCCTGTATCCCAATGCGAGTGGCTGATATTTTCACTGATTGATGTCATCGAAATAACAATTAACCATGCCAAATATGGTTATGCTCCGGCGAATAGTTTTCGAGAAATAAAATATTGAAATTT
Organism: Propylea japonica; assembly: GCA_013421045.1. Lineage (NCBI taxonomy): Eukaryota > Metazoa > Arthropoda > Insecta > Coleoptera > Coccinellidae > Propylea > Propylea japonica. The sequence continues at coordinate 26,609 of JACDNR010000447.1, read as the reverse complement.
GGCGGCTGAGTTTGAACACCCTGTATCCCAATGCGAGTGGCTGATATTTTCACTGATTAATGTCATCGAAATAACAATTAACCATGCCAAATATGGTTATGCTCCGACGAATAGTTTTCGAGTTATTAAATATTGAAATTTGGCGGTTGAGTTTGAACACCCTGTATCCCAATGCGAGTGGCTGATATTTTCACTGATTGATGTCATCGAAATAACAATTAACCGTGCCAAATATGGTTATGCTCCCGCGAATAGTTTTCGAGAAATAAAATATTGAAATTTGGCGGCTGAGTTTGAACACCCTGTATCCCAATGCGAGTGGCTGATATTTTCACTGATTAATGTTATCGAAATAACAATTAACCATGCCAAATATGGTTATGCTCCGGCGAATAGTTTTCGAGAAATAAAATATTGAAATTTGGCGGCTGAGTTTGAACACCCTGTATCCCAATGCGAGTAGCTGATATTTTCACTGATTAATGTCATCGAAATAACAATTAACCATGCCAAATATGGTTATGCTCCGACTAATAGTTTTCGAGTTATTAAATATTGAAATTTGGCGGTTGAGTTTGAACACCCTGTATCCCAATGCGAGTGGCTGATATTTTCACTAATTGATGTCATCGAAATAACAATTAACCATGCCAAATATGGTTATGCTCCGACGAATAGTTTTCGAGTTATAAAATATTGAAATTTGGCGGCTGAGTTTGAACACCCTGTATCCCAATGCGAGTGGCTGATATTTTCACTGATTAATGTCATCGAAATAACAATTAACCATGCCAAATATGGTTATGCTCCGGCGAATAGTTTTCGAGTTATTAAATATTGAAATTTGGCGGCTGAGTTTGAACACCCTGTATCCCAATGCGAGTGGCTGATATTTTCACTGATTAATGTCATCGAAATAACAATTAACCATGCCAAATATGGTTATGCTCCGGCGAATAGTTTTCGAGAAATAAAATATTGAAATTTGGCGGCTGAGTTTGAACACCCTGTATCCCAATGCGAGTGGCTGATATTTTCACTGATTAATGTCATCGAAATAACAATTAACCATGCCAAATATGGTTATGCTCCGGCGAATAGTTTTCGAGTTATTAAATATTGAAATTTGGCGGCTGAGTTTGAACACCCTGTATCCCAATGCGAGTGGCTGATATTTTCACTGATTAATGTTATCGAAATAACAATTAACCATGCCAAATATGGTTATGCTCCGGCGAATAGTTTTCGAGAAATAAAATATTGAAATTTGGCGGCTGAGTTTGAACACCCTGTATCCCAATGCGAGTGGCTGATATTTTCACTGATTAATGTCATCGAAATAACAATTAACCATGCCAAATATGGTTATGCTCCGACTAATAGTTTTCGAGTTATTAAATATTGAAATTTGGCGGTTGAGTTTGAACACCCTGTATCCCAATGCGAGTGGCTGATATTTTCACTAATTGATGTCATCGAAATAACAATTAACCATGCCAAATATGGTTATGCTCCGACGAATAGTTTTCGAGTTATAAAATATTGAAATTTGGCGGCTGAGTTTGAACACCCTGTATCCCAATGCGAGTGGCTGATATTTTCACTGATTAATGTCATCGAAATAACAATTAACCATGCCAAATATGGTTATGCTCCGGCGAATAGTTTTCGAGTTATTAAATATTGAAATTTGGCGGCTGAGTTTGAACACCCTGTATCCCAATGCGAGTGGCTGATATTTTCACTGATTAATGTCATCGAAATAACAATTAACCATGCCAAATATGGTTATGCTCCGGCGAATAGTTTTCGAGAAATAAAATATTGAAATTTGGCGGCTGAGTTTGAACACCCTGTATCCCAATGCGAGTGGCTGATATTTTCACTGATTAATGTCATCGAAATAACAATTAACCATGCCAAATATGGTTATGCTCCGACTAATAGTTTTCGAGTTATTAAATATTGAAATTTGGCGGTTGAGTTTGAACACCCTGTATCCCAATGCGAGTGGCTGATATTTCACTAATTGATGTCATCGAAATAACAATTAACCATGCCAAATATGGTTATGCTCCGACGAATAGTTTTCGAGTTATAAAATATTGAAATTTGGCGGCTGAGTTTGAACACCCTGTATCCCAATGCGAGTGGCTGATATTTTCACTGATTAATGTCATCGAAATAACAATTAACCATGCCAAATATGGTTATGCTCCGGCGAATAGTTTTCGAGTTATTAAATATTGAAATTTGGCGGCTGAGTTTGAACACCCTGTATCCCAATGCGAGTGGCTGATATTTTCACTGATTAATGTCATCGAAATAACAATTAACCATGCCAAATATGGTTATGCTCCGACGAATAGTTTTCGAGTTATTGAATATTGAAATTTGGCGGTTGAGTTTGAACACCCTGTATCCCAATGCGAGTGGCTGATATTTTCACTGATTGATGTCATCGAAATAATAATTAACCGTGCCAAATATGGTTATGCTCCGGCGAATAGTTTTCGAGAAATAAAATAATGAAATTTGGCGGTTGAGTTTGAACACCCTGTATCCCAATGCGAGTGGCTGATATTTTCACTGATTAATGTCATCGAAATAACAATTATGCATGTCAAATATGGTTATGCTCCGACGAACCGTTTTCGTGTTATGATATTTAAAATTATGAAGGTTAAATACGAACAGCCTGTATATTTCTTCGCGAGTAACTGATTTTACTACAGATCAATCACAACAACATAGGAATCACGCATGACAAATATGGTTGTGCTCCGACGAATACTTTTTGAGATATAGAAATTTAATGATTCAAGACAGAAAATCCCATCAAATACGCAAAATAATATTGATAACTAATTTGTCCGCAATCGTTTATATTGTTTCGCGTCAATTCCATAAATTTCCATATCCCCATGTTCCTTTTTGCATGCTGTAATGAGATTCTATTATAAATTTTGGCTTCCGTCCGCGCGCCCCTGAGAACGGTCTGCGGTGGAACGGTCAGTTCAGTTTACACTGTTCCGAGAACAGTCTGCTAGGGAACAGTCTGCCAACTTCACAGCTGTTATCTTTTTGATTTTTGAACTCGTAGAAACATCTCTTCTGCATTTATATTATGGATAAATAACCAGGCATTCATCCTCAAAAATAGTGATTTTCACATTTCCAAGCTCAAAGCAAGCGTATTTTTATATGAAAATCAATCATCAATGTAATTCTGCCAGATCATATTACAACCAACAGATATCTATTCGCCTATTGTTAGTCAGAATACGATTTATTCCTGATATAGAAAGTGGGTCTTTGCCCAAGTGTTTCAACTATCAATCAAACATCTTTCAACATGACATGCTTAGATTGAAATGAAATAATAAATCTTAAACTGTGCCCAGACTGTTACAACATCTATTGAATTTGTATTCGACTAATATGACGACACGTGAAGATAAATTCTTCATTTTGTCGAACACATGCATTGCTTTATTGTTTTGCTCAAATATCTGTGTTTTAGAATTTTGAGTCGAATTTGGTCTCAAACGATAGGGTTCGACTTCCTGATAACGAATCCGTGGTTGAATTCAATTCTGTCCACAAAAAATTCAATTGGAATATTGAAAAGAAGAATCTTTCTATTTCCATAACAAGATTTCCGATTCGAGTGAAATTTATTTTGTAAATTAAGATGGATATACTGAATGTTCATGCAAAATTTCAAGAAAATGGCATTATCAGAACCATAGCATTCATTTATCTTAATTATTGAATTTTAGTATATTTCATTCTTTGAATCATTTCCATAATATGATTTCAATCATTCTGAGATTCAACATTCATATACTCAGCTTGAGTCTCAAGTCCTATATAAAATATTAGGGTAATATCATTATTGCTCCACCAATGAACGAGAGCTCAAATGTACCTGCTCAAGCCTCAATTTTTTTGAGTAAATTAGGATTATCTCAATGTTTTATCATTTTGAAATAAGTTTATCACACGTTTTCATCATTATTCTGAAATTGTATTCGATTTTTAGAATAAAATACCACTGTATAAATCTTTGGGAAATGATTACCCTTCAGAAGGGTCCTGTAGCGGTCTCAGAAGAACAGAAGATTCGAAAAATCATCTCTTGGATGGCCAGACCTGGTTTGAAAGACCCTCCTGGCCCGAGAGCAAGAATTTCAATTTCGTAAAAAAGGAGAGATAGGGTTTTTCTACTGAGGTTTTTCCCTGAGCTCTGGTATCATACGCAGACTAGTATGGTACCCCGTTTTGCTCTAACCCCAGCAAGGGACTTTTTTGACTCATGTATTGTATTTTGTTATCTATCAATTCAAAAGAATATGTGGAGAAATGTCGTGTGCTTTAACGAAAGACAGGTTCAATCCATTTCAACCAATGGTAATTCATATCGAGCCAATTTCAAATAAACCCTTTCAGTGCGCTTATTTAAAGTTCGCGTATCCGATCAGTATCTTGAACTTCTTAGAATATTCCGACGACCCGAGCTTATCCAAATATATCCGTCTATTTGCGACACATATATATCAGACAACTTCCTCGACAACTTTTCGTTTGAGTCATGCAAAGGTCAATGCATAATAAGTCAAGAGGAAGCAGGGTAATGAGAATGGTTTTGGTTATGAACAACTTAATGATAAGAATTGGCAATTCTAACGACCCTGACTTCCTTCACTGATAGATAGACGTTATTGATGTCATTAAATTCGTGTTCTTTTGGTTCTGGAATAGATGCTTCATGTTTACAACGATCGTATTCAAATTAAACATGACGGGGAGCATTTGAACTCTTTTGTGAAGCCCGGTTCAAATTGGTATAATCCATTAACGAAAGTTTGAGCGCATAGTAGGCGTTTGTTTATTTATCTGAAGTTGGCAGTATTTGTACTCAGCCTCGTCCAACGAGTTTGCGAGTTATCAGAGAACTCTATGTAATATTGACAACATTGCGTATCAATCTGACAAGAAAAAAAACAATATTACCTTAAATTTTAATATACACAGTGGAATATGCCAAATTTCCATGGCCAACCGACTGCTCAAACTTTCTTGAATGGACTATATTCACAGCAAATGGTTTAGTTCACTTGCATACGAGTATGAATGTCAGTTATGACATCAGTCACCAATTTTTCGCTGTGAAAATGTTTCAGCAAAAATAAGTCTATCTATGGGGATGATTACCCTTCAGAAGGGTCCTGTGGCGGTTCTCGGAGAACAAAAGGTCCGAAAAATCGCTTGGAAGGACAAACTTGTTTGAAAACACCCTCCTGGCCAAAGAGCAATCAATTGAGTATTTTGTGTTTGAATATTGAAGGTATTTCGAAAGACAAAAGTGATTATGTTTCAAAATTAGCCGAAGAGCATTGTGTCGAGGTGGTGCTTCTCCAGAAAACTCATACGGAAACTGAAGAAAATCGTCGCGCGAGGGGATCTTTAGAGGGTTATGTTTTGATTGATTTTTAACTAAGTAAAATATATTGATTAGCATGATATTTAAAAAACTAATTAGTATGTATTGTTCAGCTCATCCAAAAAGGGTAACCCGTTCCCAATGCCGCGGTTAAGTTCCTCAACCAGCCAAATCGTACAGAGTGTTCCATAAAATATGGTCATTCAAAATTTTTGTTCCCCAATATCTCAGACAAAAAGAACCAATCAAAATAAAATTTTGAGACCTCATGTTAAATTTTGTGGCCATAGTGTTAACAGAACCATGGAAATTCAATTGGAATATTGAAAAGAAGAATCTTCATATTTCCATAACAAGATATTATTCGATTTGGGTGACATTTATTTTGTGAATGAAGATTGATATAGGTACTGATTCGTGCAGAATTTCAAGAGGATCGCATCATCAGAATCATAGAATTTAATTTTTTATTTATTAATTTTTTACATATTTCATTTTTTGAGTAATTTCCAGAATATAATTCCGATAGTGCTCAGATTTTGTATTCATATACTCAGCATGAATCTCAAGTCCTATACAAAATTTTGAGGTACCTAATAGCATTATCGCTCCCCCATTGAACATAACTTTAACAGTTTTCGAAGCATTGAACTGTCAGAAACTTGATAAACCCATGATATGAGAATTCCTAGTACTAACAACAAATGAAATACATGAAACCTGTGCGAAACTGAAAATATTCCCTCACGGTATGAAATAATGAAATAATTTTAATCGAATTAGAGAATGTAATGTAGACAAGGATCGAATAACTTCAAGAAATGTACTTATAAATTTAATTAAGCAGGATGTTTACAATTTTTTGAAGCGATAATGTGCAGTGTGAGGCTCTTGTATCATTTCTTAGATTATTATCGAATGAAATTATTATGTCTGAACGAAATAGATTATTTAATATTTGTTATGGATATTGCGATGAGGAAAAATAATAAAAATGAAATTATTGAATAATAAATACATTTCATTGAAAGTAAACACGAAATCGAACGATGTCTAATTTTATAATTTGATTTTCATAGAGTATTTCGAGGCATTCCAAAAACTTTTAGCTTTCTTATACTCATAACTGTATTCCAACCTCTTCACCTTTTTTTCCAAAAATAAAGGAGTTATTTCGATGGTACAGAACTAGAAAATATTCAAGGTGTTGAATTCAATTCCAGGAATTCGTCACTACAAGTATCTTCACAAATTAATCTCTTTTTAGCACCCAATTAAACATGTACTCATACTAGTCATGGTCTATTTCTCCTACCTTGAATAAAAATAGTTTTGTCCTCCGCAAAACATTGGTCGATGTCATAAATGACTAATAGCAGTGTCTGAATGAGATGGACAGCTGAAATAATTAAAACTCCGTTTTTCAAATACATTTCCTTGAAGTTTCCTTGAAGCTGTATTCATGTTTAAGAATAAGGAAGTGATTATTCTCGAGTTAGTTACAGATCACTTTTCATTTCGCTAAATAGTGAGATGTGCACGGACCGTGAAGAATGTTGGTATTCTTATTCAAACAAATTATTTTTTCGAAATACAGTTGAACTTGCCTACACCCAACGTTTGTATAACGAATTTCTCTGTACAACGAATTTTGTACAAGACATTTCACCTTGAATTCAAATTCCATGTTGAAAACACCCTCTAAAACGAAGTAAACTCTCTCTATAACGAAATATTTAAAGAACATCACTCTATGATGGGTATCGGTAAGAAGGTATAAGGGTGGGTTTTTTCCGAAATTATTCCGGACGTACGTAATAAATCCCGACCTTAAACTGAATCATTACGGTGGGCAGAGAGGTCCTTCTGTAACAGTTTTAAATACACCCTGGTTGTTTGGTTTCAATCTAACCATTACGCTAGTGTGAAAAGTTGTGCGAATATGTCTGAAAGCAAGTGCTTAAGTTTGGATGATAAACTTAAGTGAAGTCGACCGCGACATTGCCGACTATAGAATCAAATTTTCTGTATAACGAAATTTCTGTATAACGTATTTTTTTTCCGGAGTTAGCTCTTTCATTATAGGGAAGTTCTACTGTAGTTGAAATCAGAGCTTCCTAAACTAGGTTATGAGTTTTGGAGTCGGCGATTCATTATTGAGTGTTAATATTAATGAATATTATCGAAATGATTCCTTGAACGAAGTAGTGAAACTGTGAAGTTAAATTTTAATCTTCTTACGTACGCGTTTGCTTTTTGAAACTTGTGAAATTGCATCTGCAGTATTTTAATCAAGTGAATTGGCATACATAGCAATTCGTAATAGCATAGTCCGATGATCTGTCACGATCAGCTTTTCAATATGGCTACTGGGAGTTACGGGTAAACAAATGGATTTCATTTATGAAATTCATTTAAGTTTGCCTTCGTATTTTTCTACTCCTGATTGTTTATAGTACCTATCTAACTCCCAGTGGCCATCTTGGAAAATGCCATCACCTTTTTTGTTGAACTGATCCATATTTTTTCATGACCTTGAAATATGTCAAATTTGATGAGTAGAGTGCTTCCATAATGTTTCATGAACTATATACTGAGTTTAATAAATGGAGTATTATTTTTATTGGAGCGTAACACCCAACAATATGAGTTTTCAGTAAAAAATTTCTTGTTCGTTAGAGAAAAACTAATGAGAAATACCTTTGACTTTGAAAATATCGCCAGCTAGAATGAGAGTAATATTTGAAAACTCATATTCTCCATCAAATCGAAAGACTTTTCTGAAACCATCGACTGTGAGGAAATCGGTTTTTTGTCAATGTATCTCGCAGTGAATATGGAACATTTTTCACTTTCCAGGACCAATTATTTTTCCATTTCGTTACTCGTTGCCTTTGAACATTTTCGTAGAACAAAAGGCAAATTTCTCAGTTGGAATGGCAGATATCACTGACCCAGCTCACTAGAGAAAGTGGTGAGGAGGCTTATGACGTCAAGACGCGACAGACGTCACCAAGGCAACAGACGCCTCGCCCTCCAGACAACGTGGATGGTTGATCATTTATCGGTTGAAGGAATACAGTTTTTTTGGTGTTGTTTGTATCGACAAAATGGAGACATCCTTCCTATCAGTCGATATCTGATATTCATATAGAAGTCATTTGAAAAATAGTCCAAAATTGTAGTCCAAGTCGCCATGAAAATGCAGCCAAAAATTATTCTAAATGTGATAATAGTTTTGACTTAAATAATAGATTGATCGATTGTTAAGGGCGGCACTTGAAGATATATGTATACAGTGTGTTTGGTCATGACTTAGCGATAATTCAAGGGCATCAATATACCTATTTTATCGACAAAACACCAACATTGGGGAGTTTGCCCCCTCAGTTTTGGAGTGGACCCCATTTTAAATTCACTTTTTAATTTCAGTTGATCCTTCCAATAATATCGATTTCTTGGACATAAAGCTCCTACAGATGTGAAAAAAATGTTTTTTGAAAGATGATACTACCACCTTTTATTAAAGTGGGACAATAATGAAACATTCAACTTAAAAATGTCATAAAATAAATCTTCGAAAAAAATTTATAAAAAAAATCTACTGATTTTCTTAGTTAATCCGCAATAGTACAAGAACTAGCACATTGAAGTATAAGTTTTTTCCGACGAGCTAACACGCAAGGATATTAGCTACAAAACGATACATAACTATAAAGAAATTGCTGCTCGAACATGACGCTTATGAACAATAAATGAAACTCAGTGCTGTACTTCCGATAATTTTTAATGATCAAACGAACAAACTAATCATAAAATTGTTCAAAATGGCCCTTCTGCTTTGTAGACAGGCAGTAGCCCTCATGACGACCTGTAGCAACAAAAAAAGTTAGGGGCGCTCGCGTAGTAGTCATGTCCGAAAAGCAATAACTCTTAAATTATGTAACTTAGAGAAATTATGTAGGGGTTGTTTGTAGCTGATATCCTTGTGTGTTGAATCATTTTAAAAAAATTATACCTACTCCTATGTGCTAGTTCTTGTACTGCGGATTTATTAAGAAATCAGTAAATTTTTTCATTGAAATTTTTTTAAGGTTTTTTTGTTATGCCAATTTCAAGTTCAATATTTTCATAGTGTTCTACTCGATGAAAGCTAGTAGTATCATTTTCAAAAACATTTTTTTCACATCTGTAGGACTTTTACGTCCAAAGAAATCGACATTATTTGGAAAGGTTAACGATAATAAAAAAGTAAATTTGAAATGGGGGCTACTCCAAAACTAAGGGGGTAAAGTTTCCAATGTGGATGTTTTTGTCGATAATATTACGTATTGATTTCCTTAAATCATAAGTCATGACCAAATACACTGTATATGTTATTTTGAATGAAGAGATAACATAAGACAAAACTTAAAGCCCAAAAATCCCGAGCTGAGGTTGATGCTAAACGGGGGATACCATACTATTCTTCGTATGATACCAGAACTCAGGGGCAAAACGAAAACCTCATTAGAAAAAACCTGTTTTTATTTGAAAAAAATTAAAAATACCTACTGCAAAAGATCAGTCAACTTTTGTTCATTATTTTCAACACAATTGTTTTGATGATTTTTGTATAAACGTCATCAGGTCTTGATTGGGCTTGAGAGATATTGAAATTATTATTTTCCGAGAATGTCAATTCGGTAAATTTCTGTCGATTTTTATGAATTCCAAGTTGGAACTGCATAAATCGAATGTTCTCGATCGAAACAAAAAAATCACTTCGCTATCGTCACAGTTCTCCTAATTTATAAACATATGACGCGTACATGAACGTCAAGGCAAAAAGTATTATTTCGACCCAAATAAATAATAAAAAATCAACGAACAAAACATAAATAATTAATTGTATACAGGTACTAAAGGCGAGTATGGATGTATTTGTCAGTCTAGACCGCCCTTGCCTTGACATGCTTATTTCAACTCTTGGAAAACAGAAATCCGGTTGTTGTCGCTTCTTAGCTACCAGATACCGCATGTCTTTGAAGACAATTCGGTTACAGTTATCATCATATCCTTCTTAAAAATGTAAACAAACTGTTAAAATATCAAGTGAATTGGTCCTCCCCAAGTTTCAATTTGAATTACAGTGGAACTTACCTATAACGAAAGCGCTGTATCCGCAAAAAATTCGTATAAAGAAATTCGTCATACAGAAAATTTGTTTCTAAAGTCGGCAATGTCGCGGTCGACATCATTGATAAATTCAAGTCTTTCATTCAAACTTAAGCAACTCCTTTCAGACATTTTCGCACAACTTTCTCACTAGCGTAATGGTTAGATTGAAACCAAACAGCCAGGGGTGTATTTAAATGGTTTCAGAAGGATCTCTCTGTCCACCGTAATGATTTAGTTTAAGGTCGGATTTATACGTACGCCCGGAAAAATTTTGGAAAAAACCCACCCTTATACCTCTTACACATTTAAAGAGCGATGTTCCTTGAATATTTCGTTACACAGAGAATGTACTTCGATTTAGAGGATGTTTTAACATGGAATTTGGATTCAAGATGTAATGTCTCGTACGAAATTCGTTATACAGAGAAATTCGTTATAGGGAAGTTCCCCTGTATATGAGGACTTATTTTCCTAACAGGTGGGAGAATGACACTTTCCGCACGAGCTAGGACACTGAAATTCGATTTATCAATCTATATTAATAAAACAGGATCTATGGTTACCGTCAAAATGTCATATATTTCAAACGACTGCACCAAATTGAATAATTCTTTTTTGGTTGTTCACAATTGCCCAGGATAAGGTTTATAAATTTAAATTTCACAGGAGATTTATCAGAAAAAAAAAAAAGGGTTTCCCTTTTTCATACGACCAATCAAGTAGTCATAGAGTACTTATAGGTTATAACGATTTTGACATTTGGACAAAAAGTGAAGTTACATCGAGTTGCAAAACTAGGTTGCCAGGTCAGCTAGTTATAATAAGTAGGTACACATGAATAACAAATTTACTTCTAAAGGGTCTTCATAAATGATTGTAACAACGCAGTTGGCTTTGGATTGCAGAATACCAATCTCTAACCAATCAAAGCATAGCATGATCACAGAATTCTGTGGTTTGCATAATCCAAAGCCAACTGCGCTGTTACAATCATTTATAGAGACCCTGTATATGTTGTTTTTTTTAGAAAGCTCGTTTATAGCGTTCGGTGCATAGGGACACATTATTACAATGAAGTTATTCTTTTCCGCACAGAAAGTGTGCTGGAATGGAATAGCAGAGGTTTTTCCCGCACTGTTTGGTCACAAAGTAACTCAATGCTGTTTTTTTTTCAGATCATCTACTAGAATCTTTTTCGTGTGTATGTTCGTTTTATTATGGGACAATTATTCAATTATTATGAAATATTGATTTCAATGATCTAATGATATTCATCGGAAGCTGGAATTCATAATTCAATGTTGAAATATACTTTTGCAATTAATTTGCTTTAATTGCATTTGAATTCATATTATAATTAGCTTTTCTATGAACAATGTAGAAATAGATAGTTGAAAATAATAATAACATTTCGAGTGTTTGGAAAATGCTCAATATGGATGTAAATAACAAATTTGTTCATTTCGTTATCAAAATTTGATGGTTTGAGTGGGCTGAATTAAATTTGTCATCCGTAAAAGGTAATTCATTTATCCGCCAAAATAAATTTATTGCATCAACTATTTCATTTGATTCCGAAACATGAACACTTCTCTCTAGTGTTCATGCTCATAATTTATTAAAAGCTATTTCAACTACATCTGGTGAATACTACAATCTGTTTGTATTGATGATATTGCAGAAATCCTTATGATTTTTGGTTCATTTATGATATCCTCTCTGGAATTTTGCAGTACATTCAGTATATCATCATCATTAAAGAATAAGTTTCACTCGTACAGACATTTCGTAATGGAAAAATAAAGATTCTTCTTTTCAATATTCCAATTGGAATTTCCATGGTTCTGTTTACACTATGACAAAAAAAATTGCATGAGGCTTATTATGAGCATTTTGGATGTTGGCGCATTTCGATTGGTATTGAGAAACAAAAATTTTGAATGGTAATATTTTATGGAACACCCTGTACGATTTGGTTGGTGAACGAACTTAGCTTCGGCATTTGGGAAACGAACCCACCTGAATATCCAAGTCTCTAGGACAATCCTATGAATTTGACCCGGATTTGTCATCAGGGATTCCGAACCCTTTAGTTTGAGACCATTTTCAGCTCAAAATTCGAATATTACAGACATTTGGGCAGCAACGATATAGCACTGGTTCAAGTAGAACAAGCGCTTAAAAGTGTAGTGAATTTGATGAATATTAAGCTGTTGAGCCAGTTTTATGCAAAAAAATTGCTCGTCGATATCAGCAGACATTCAGGAACACACTGTATAGGCTGAGAACATCTCAATAACGGTATATAATCCATTCGATTCATCATAATTTCCTCATGAATGAATTCAACACTGCGAAGAGAATTCAAGATAATCTGTTGATATTTCGACCATGCCGGTTCCTCCAGTTCAAATCGACATTACGAAATCGGCCATTGCAACGTGCGATTATCATACAACAACATCCGTCGCGGATACTCTGTATATAATCAATCAAATCCGGTGAAACATTTCTCCTTTTACCCCCAAAACGAACACCTATAACGGACAACCAATTCAGGACATTGCGAAATGCAGAACCAAACATGTCAAGGTGTTCAACAGAATGAAGAAGTACTAGTATCGATTTCGAGATGAAATCTGTATGGGTAGAACTGAATTAATCACGATTTCTGCTGGAGCAGTGGTCTCTTAGCCTTCGTGAATTTTTCACATATTTTAGATGGAGCAGATTGCATTTTTATACTTGAGGTGTTAACTGCATGCAAATAATTACATCATTGTTGTTGAAAGCTGTGGCAGTTGTGAATTGTTGAAGTGATAGTGTTGCAGATCATTATGCTGACTTCACAGTCCGCACCAAAATATTCTGATTTCGGTTAAATGGTTTCAAGTTTTTAATTAACAATTTTCAATTATTGTATGTAGGTATAAGCACAGGTATTCAAATATGAGTACCTATCAGAAAAGAGGAATGGTCATTCTCGTGGTCAGAAACAGAGAGAGAGGTTGAGGTTAATAAATCAATTGACAGATTATAAAGTGTAATCGACAGATTAGAAAATGTCAATGGAAAGATTAAAAGTGTCAATTGACAGAATATAGATCTATAAGAAAAGGTTTCACCAAATAAAGTTGCAAATTGCCCACAATTATATAAAGAGTTTTCCAATAAGTGGTGTTATTTTGACATTCAAGAAAAATGCCATAGTGAAAAATAACATCAGGTAAATGACCACCACAACCACGCTTACAGGACCATATCCTTTTAATGAAATTTTCCATAACCAAATCAAAAAGTGGCTGCCCTATGTCCTCGATAGACTCACGAATTCCATCTTTGAGGTCTTGAATCGACGCTGGGCTATTGGCCTAGACCTTCTCTCTCACGTGGCCCCAAGGAAGAAGTCGCAAGGTGTTAAATCACAAGATCTCGGTGACCATTTTTTTTTTCGAGAGATAACACGGTTCGGAAATCTCCCGCAAAAATCAATGGTTTCGTTGCTTGTGTGAACGTAGCGCGTTATTGTTGAAAGTAAACGTTGTCCAGATCAATACTATCCAATTTCAGCCATAAAAATCTTAATCATCTCCGATAGCACAATTCATTCACCGTAACTGTTGCTCCAGCCTCATTTCGAAAAAGTAAGGTCCAATGACTCCGCCGGACCATAAATCGCACCAAACAATCACACGTTGGGATAGGGAGGATTTTCAACAATAACTTTTAGATTTCCCAGTCCTAGTTGCGACAATTTGCTTGTTGACGAAGCTACTGGGTGGAAATGGGCCTCATCACTCAAGATGATTTTTCGATGGAATCCGGATCATTTTCATGCATTTCAACGACCCAATCAGCAAAGACACGACGTTGTTGATGATCGGCCGGCTTGAGTTCTTATGTTAACTGAACGTTATAAGCCTTAAGACCCATATCTTCATGCAGAATACGGTTAATGACGTTTGTGGATTGCATAATTCTAAAGAACGAAGAGGATATGAACAAAACTGGGTTTTCTTCAACACTTTCGGCTACAGCAGCAATATTCGCGGCTTTCTTGAGCGACGTGCACGGCTTTTATTCTACATATCACCAACTTGCTCCAACAGCTCGAAGTTTTCACCAATTTATTTATTGCGGTCCGACAAGGTGCTTCACAACGACCCAAAAATGTTCGAATTTTACGAACCGTCTCTGCCAAATTTTCACCATGTTATAGTGAATTTTAATAATTTCAATGCGTTCTTGGAGCGTGTATCCTCAATGTCAACTCAAGTTTCGGAATAATAATGAGAAAGTTGTGAGTTTTTAGTACAGATTTTTAAAGAAGCCTTGGTGAACATAAAATGTTGAACAATCTATCAGTTATCCATCTCAGATTTTCGCAGTTTGTTATAATGATATCTAATGACACAAGTCTATGGCTCAAATTGAAGTGAAAAACTTATAACCCTATCTTTATATTCTTAATCGTACAGTATACTGAGAAACGTTTTTAGCACTCCTGCATTAGAAATCCTTTCGTTATAGGTTCTTCTTTGAATAACTCGATTCAGAAAGACCCGAATTAACGGCAAAACATTAATTGAATCCACTTCAATCGACATAGAATCCATCCGATAGGTGCGAATTTGTTCTTCTTCTTCAATGAAAACCTAAAGCTGAGTTAATCAACCCCTCAGAGAAACTTCCTGCAAATTGAACCAAGATAAACTCGGAAAATCAGATTAGATCGCTCGGGATTTCCATTTCTTTGTTCTCGTAACTTTCACATTCGAAGGTCACGTTACAGTTACTTTGGTTTCAGTTGGGTTCTGCCTGGATCACTCTGTGGTGAATTAATTATTAACAGGAATGGCTGGGGAATTTCAAGTTTCAATTAAGATTCGAGTTGTTTTTCAGTGGTTGCGAACTGAGTGAAATTCGCCAGATAAAACTCTAAATTTGTAGATTGGTTGAGCAAGTCATTCTTTCCTGATGAGACATATTCGTTGGACAGTTCACCCCTACCTCAATCTTTAATACTGAGTACAGTCTAAATAATTTTTTTATTGTGGCATTATTTCTCAGAAACAGAAAATGATATCACCTTCCATACTACCTTTATCTTTAATAGACTTTTGAATAAATGAAAAATAGAGCTTGATTTTCGAAAATAAATTCACTGCATGAAGATGGTCAAATTTTCAATTCTGGGTCTCCTCCAAAGGTTGTTGAAGCAGTGAATTCTGCTCGATTAAAATTATTGCCAAAAAAGTACGAACATGCATATGAATAACAGCTAACAGCTGTACGTAAATATTATTTCTTTGCAGTAAAAAAATGATAATGTCATAGACGTACAAACTGCTAGTTCTCTCAAAAAAAAGAGAAAGGAAAAACATGAGAAAATTTAAACAGTTTGTAACCAATATCGAAAATATTTTTTATCTGATTATTTTACCTGTTCATTTTCGTTATCATAGTGTTTGCTCATAAGGTGAGCTGTTGTAATTACTTTTTATAATTTTATCAGTCTGTTTGCTATTTATTCGTTATTGTTTTTTATGATCTTCACTAGTTTTTGAAAGTTTCAAGAATATTTCATAGTTGAATAATTTTGTTTTCACTCATTGTTTGTACACAACTTCTATTCAATTCAATTGAATTATTTCAATTTAACCACTCTTTGTATTACACTACTTCAATTGTATATTTGTATAATTTTCGAAACGATGCTTCGATGCTTCTGAATATTGGATCCAAGTTGTTTTGTGAAACTGTTTTTTTTACTAGAACTAAACAGGTATGGTCCGTTACGAAAAATTGAGCGTATAGTAGGCGTTTGTTATTCATCTGAAGTTGGCAGTATTTGCTGTCATAACGTGAAATAAAGTCAACGTTGCCGAATGTACCTGGTCTCGTCCGACGAGCTTGCGAGTTATCAGAGAACTCTATGCAATATTGACAACATTGCGTATGAATCTGACAAGAAAATAAACAACATAACCTAAAATTTCAATATGAACAGTGGAATATGCCAAATTTCGATGGCCAACCGAAGACTCAACCTTTCATGACCGGCTATTACAATTCACTATCCGAACAAATGGATACAGTTTAGAGATTTTTTCTGTCGGTATATTGATATTTCGAAACATCTAGATTTTTGTTTTTGACAGACCTGCTTCAGTCAAACAATCTAGAATCAAATATTAACAAAAGCTCGTCTCACCTTTTCTTACACCCACAAAATTCTTTCGTCAGGTCCTTACCTGAAACAAAAAAAATAATAAGCAAACCATTAACAAAAAATATTACTAAATCTTTGAGCCTTAATATCCGCCTCTTTTTCTTCTGATGTTTTCGTTGATATGTACCGAACAAATAGAAACCAAACTGGATATGTCAGAAGAAACAAAATGGTTTCCGTGGCAGATTAATTAAAATCCTTTCGAAATGCAAACAAACGGCCCGTTTTCAATTTCGGCTTGTTTGCCCCCGTTTTACGAATTTCCACCGAAGTCTGGAAAGTTAGGAAACCCGTCTGGGATCTGATGGCTGTGCCTTCGGTGTGAAGAACCTCGAAATATCCTGGAGTGTTAGACTGGATGAATAAAATCAATTTAGCCGCTTTCATTATGTATATTATTCGTGTTACGACGCTGCTGTGAAATTATTATTGGAAATATTATAGGTACCTCGAGGACATATTTGTCGAGAGAAAATTGTAGTTAACCAAACGTCTGAAGGAGATGAATTTATTAAACATACAACCTTGAGATTCTTTGATAAGTAATAAATTATTAGGGGTATTTTGCAATGTCTTAGTTGGATGATACATTGGCCGTTTTACAGATATATCTAGTTGACAAGATGGATGTATAAAGTTCCGAAGAATCCTTATAATAATAATGATAATAAAGCCAGTTGATTTTCTGAGGTTCCATTATTTCTAGGATGATTCAGTTTGGAAATTACTGTTAGTGTCCATTTCAAAATTCCATTCGATATTTTTTTATTGATCATCGACTTCTAATCACAGAAGTGTAACCAGTTTCAAGCCTCGACGCAGCTGCCCCAGCTTCGATGACATATCCCGAAATTTGCTGAGTAAAAGCTATAAGTAATGTTTGCAAGCGTACAAGGCATTTTGTTAAATGTTTACGCCCAAAAGAGTATATGACTTGAGAGGGAAGGATTTGCTGTTTGGCCGAAAGCGGTGAATTTCGATATCGCGTTCTCTGCCGCAAAAATTTTCCACTTCAGCAATTTATAAACTCCCAGAACGATAAGTTCACCTGATAAACGTTCATATGATAATCTGAATCATCGATTGGCTACCAGGACCTGCCACCAATAATTGTTTGTACTGTTGTAACCGCGAGTGGGCGTACCAATCGTTTTCATTAAACCTGGCGTCAAAGTTAATGCGACATATTATTAGGAAAGTGTTCTTGAGGCTGCTTTGAAACAGTGGGCAGCGTAAACATTATGATAGAAGTCCAAAGACGTTCCAACAAGACTCTGTACCGGCTTCCAAAGCGCGAGTGAACAAGAATGGTTGAAAAACAAAAAAAAATTTCGAATTGATTTCGACCACACTGTGGCTCTAGAATGGACCAGACGTGAATTCAATGGATTATTTTCTCTGAACCATTTTGTTAAACAAGGTCTTAACTAGAAAATACACCAGTCCAAGGCTCTGAGGAAAGCCATTATCTGCTAGGGGGCTAAAATACCTGCAAGTTACGTTCACGCAACTTGCAATTCGGTTTTGACTGTCTCAAGGCAAAAAGTCACAGTGAAGCCAAAGCCAATTAATTCTGAGATTTGAATATTTTCACATATTCTGTACATAAAAATCTATATAGTGAAAGCAGACAATAATATGAATCTATTGAAATCAACCAATATTAAAACTTACTTCGGAGCTATCTCGACCTCGTTCAAGACAAAATGTAAGGAAGTGGTATCAAGCAGAGCACCTATGGATGGCCATTTTGTCCTTATTAGGACTCATCATCGCAGGATAGCTCTGAATGATAAAAGGTATTTCTTGGAACTTACAGCGAAATGGCATCTTCTTTAAGGTATTATACATGGTCTTTATAAATGATTGTAACAGCGCAGTTGGCATTGAATAACTTTGCCCATACAGAATACCAATCTCTAACCAATCAGAGCATAGCATGATCACAGAATGCTGTGTTTGCATATGAAGCGGCAAAATGAGAATAATCCAAAGCCAACTGCGCTGTTACAATCATTTATAGAGACCCTGTATATAGCGAAGACGCAATCTTCGGTTCCATACGAAAACCTTCTTCCATAGTAGAAGTTGTACAAAGTGAAGTCACTGAAAAGTTCAATACATTACCAAGGAATTCAAGTACCAATTTTCTAATACAAACACTCAAATGAGAAGAATGCATCTGGATCTATGATGGCATGATGAAAGATTTTTTTAAACTGGAAAACTATATGAATACTCTGAGAGAAGACCAAGCGCAAATTCACCTTTGTATAATAATTATTGATGATGAAAGAAAATATAAGATTGAAGAAGCACATTGCACTTCTAGAAGACCAATTATCCAAGACTAATTTAGAATAGATCTGAATGAAGAAACTTTCCAAACGGCTGTGAATATTTGTAGGGCACAATATTTATGCATAAAATATTAAATATAATAAATAGTATAAACTTTAAACGAAAGTAGCGGAATGTGAAAATTAGACAAATCATTTTCCTAACTGAATTTATAGCCTGTGAATAGGTTACACTTCGAGTGCCGGACTTTGTAGTGTAACATTTTCTGAACAACGCAACCAATACCAAACCTAAACCAATAGTCCTAAACACCATTTTTTCCAGCTCCTACATTTACAAATCAGTTATCTTCCCCGATCGCAGCTAGCAGCCATTATGATTTCCAGACGACAGAGACAGACCCGATACAGTACCAGGGCCCGACAACGTGATCCCTCCAACAGTAGGAAAGGCCGACGCGTCGAATGGCGTAGGAGGGGGGGCGTCTACCGCGGTGACCTTGACTCCAACCGAACCTTCCCCAACTCACCCGGGAATTAGCTCTTCCAGCTTCGACATCAAGGCGGCTATACTTTCGCTCTCCGCCGACATTGTCTATCCGTTTGGGATTAACGAGAAAGTTACGGCTTGGGAGGTTCATTGAGGATTAGAGCTGTGGAGTGAACTTGGGGGAATGAATTAGTGGAAGTAATTACCAGAATCTTCAGAATTAGTTGGAAGGAACGAACGAACTTGTTATGTAAAGCTTTTACAGGAGTTTTGGCAGTGCAGTGAAGTATTACCATCGAAGATGTCTTCTTTTTGGGATTCAAATTAAGTGATATTACAACGATATGATGTTTTATATAAAGGTTCATTTATAGTGTGCAAATAAATATTATTATTATTAAGGTGTGCTACAATTTTTTAGAAAATACGTTAGAATAAATATCCATTCCCAGTATAACAGAACCACCACCTTCAAATGTGTAAGAACTTTTTATCCACGACTATTGTATAATCCACCCATTATGCGTCTGTTTTGCTGGGGCATAATAATACCCATAAATCACGAGTGATTGATGAGGAATTCTTCACTGCTGTCAGATGCTTCATAGATTTAGATTTTATATTATATTCTTTAAGTCTATATTTCTTCAGTTCTAAATTACTCCAACTAACAAAGATGGGTATTACCTTGTCAATCGAGGGCCAAATCCACTTTAAATACATCAATCGAAGCAATTTTATTACAAAATATACAATGACAAGTTCTCGAAAAATTTTCCATGTGTCTACTCGACTTTTTCCACACTTGTAATAATGTCTTGTCACGATCGTCAAATATTAAAATCTTCACGAAATACATTCAGTAGGCGTGATAAAGTAAATTATGCTACTCGCGTATAATGGCTGTTATTCGCTCGGCGATTTGGGCGACTCGCCTACGCCTCGTAACCTAAACTTCACCTTGTGAATAATAGCTTTCATTATACGATCGTTGCACAATAAACTATTATGGTAGTGGCAAATTTCAACTGGTCTAAAAATGAAAAAGATCTATTTTATGGAATTATTTGAAAATATAAGCACTTAGAACGACTAAATGGGATATAAATCAACACCTCCTGGCAATTATCAATATTCGTGGAGTATGATTGTCTGAAGTCTGAATGCGGTAGCTTCAGAGGGATAGCTTCACAACGAGGCGACCTAGCCTGTATTCGAAAAATTTTCGGTCCACTCATTTCAAATCATTATAACTATCAAACATAAAAACCTATAGATTCGGTTTCTGTTGCAAAATCGTGGATTTCGTGAGTCTCCGTCAATTTAGATAAAGAACAGATTGTCAACTACCCTACTTCGAGTAGAAAAATTTTTCGAAATCTTCGGAATTGTTCTGAAAATATACTGGAACCATATTTTCCGCATAAACCGGCCTATACCACACATAAAAATTTCCTCTATTGTTCCTTTTCATAAAAACTGCTCAAATTTCACCACTTTTATCCGAATATGCCAAACCATCGAGTGAGTTTTTTGAAAATGGCATGTCCTAAGTGTTTTCCGTACTACGTCTGACCAACGTTGGCCAAAACGTTGAATACATAAAGCAAAAATGATCGAAATGGCAAAATATCAGCAATAGTAGTTTTATGTAGGTACTTGTAACGAAAGTATTGAACTTCAAGATATAGTGGTATGGGTAATAATTCAGAATCAAATGGAAATTAGACAAAAAAATAATATTTTCAAAAATAGAAAGAAATCAAACCTTTACCCGTCTGGATAAAAACTATATCATATAATTGCTTTCCAGACAACGTGGGAGGTTACGTGGGACTCGAACTTGTACCTTGTACCCACTGATATCTGGAATTCGGATATCAAGATTAGGACCCTCGCAAAGGAAAACTTGCGGAAAATATTTGCTCATCATCTGCTCACGCGAATCTAACAATTTACTGTGCGATAGAATTAGCTTGTCGTCTCTAAACATAAATACTACTCAAAATTGTGAATCCAGTTATTTGAAATATCTTCATAGGCATGGAGTCCATTCATTCTTATTTTCTCTTCATATGAATAATTAAAGATTTTCATAAAAAAAGAGATTAGAAAACACAATTCACTTCAATAAACAGGCCTCTCTTCTAGTACTATATAGTATTGATGTCCTTATATCTGGGCAGTTCATTATAAGGTAAATAAAACACTTTTCCAGATAAAAAACTTAAGTGATTTTAATGTCTCCACATGTTTCGAGCTATAAGAAGCTCAACTCCAAGAGGAAAAAGATACGAAAGTGAAAGAAGCTGAAAAAAGAAACTCATGGAGAAATGACAGCAAGCCAAACATATAACATCAATAATAATTAAATTAATAAATTACCTAGCTTCGAAAAAACGACAAAGAAGATAAGATAAATTCAATTGATTTAAGTCAACAGTGACATAACAAATCGAAAAATTGAAAAAATTGAAAAAGGCAGAATGTCACCAGAATAAACTTACAGGCAATCTTCAAAAATAATCCACTGGATGCTTGCTAAAGTAAATGAGTCCTACCATAACACTCAAAAACCGATTGACAAATTGAGGTTCTTGGAGAACAAACGAAATAAATTCACAAAACCGGCAAAGGTATAGAGCCTCTCTTATCGATCATCTTTTAGATGCCTGCAACCTGGTACGTAACCCAATAAATCCTGGAGCGTTTTCCTCTCAGTGCTCCCGCCCCATCAAGGGGCTCCTAGAAACCTCTTCTTCCGCTTCCTGGATTTCCGTCGCCCGGCATGACCCAGAAAGGGAAAATTTATATTTGCCCACTTCCGGATTTCCTCGATTCAGGTCTGGATTGAACTCTGACAGGATCGTGGAGCTTTTCGTTTAGTATCCTACAGAATTTTTAAGCTTAACCGGTTTGACTTTTTAGGAAGTTGAAATCCTCTTTGATGTGTAGGAGTTGACTTTCACATCATGACTTTGCTTCAGAACGTGGAGAGATGGGGGGGATTATTTCAGTCCACTTACTTGCTCGTTAACCTAAATTTATTTCAGAGTATGTTTGAACGAGAACTGTCGGATTCCTTTTTTTGCACTGGACCTGAGCCTTTCTGTGGGCTTGGAAAGGACTGATATAAGGCAACATCAGTCCAGCAATCAATTGCTGAAGAGAAAGTGACGTAGCAAATGATACTTGTACTTGTATTCTTTGGGGAAGTCGAAAATGAGGTTTACAGGCTATGTGGATTAGAAGCAGAAACAGCTGAACACAGGATATGCAGATATCCAGAGCTTGCTGAGCTAAAGCAATTCATTTGAGCAAACCAATCCTGGACACCCAAAAGGTAACTGTCAAGACCTATAAGGAGGTTGTCATCCTTCAATAAGGGTTTGAGATCATGAATGTGACAATCATAAATGATTTCAGTCTTCGCGATTACCTTGTAGCTTAGAAAACATAAGTATTCCAAATGTGCTTCATTATCGCACAATTTGAAATATAAAATTACATTGTTATTTCCCGATTCAATATGTTATTCTTTCTTTCAACTAATTCAAATTATTGTGAAATTTGCATTCATTACATTACTCAGATTTTTGAGAGCTCGTTCTACTTAAACGAGTGCTATATCGTTTTGCCCAATGTCTGTAAGTTTAGAATTTTGAGCCGAAAACGGCCTCAAATTATAAGGTTAGACTCCCTGATGACTAATTCGTGTTCAAGTTCAATTGTGTCTGTGGGGCCGTCCGGCCGTCCGTTAGCACAATAACTTTCGAAAGGATTGTCCTAGAGACTTGAAATTTTCAGGATGAGTTCGGGTCCCAAATGGATCGGTTGAGTTTGATAACCAGGCAAATCGCACAGGGTGTTCCATGAAATATGGCTATTCAAAATTTGTTTCCTCAATATCCAAAAAAAACGAAACCAATCGAAATGACATGTTACAGTCAAATGCAAGATGCTCATAACAAGCCTCGTACAAAATTTTGTGGCCATGGTGTGAACAGAACCATAGAAAACTCAATTGGAATATTGAAAAGAAGAATCTTTATATTTCCGTGACGCGATATCCGATTCGAGGTGAAATTTATTTGTGAATGTGAACTGATATACTGAATTTTCATGCAGATTGTGTGTCCATAGTATTAACAGAACCATAAAAAATTCAATTGGAATATTGAAAGGAAGAATCCCTATATGTCCATAGGATAACCGAATCAAGTGAAATTCATTTTGTGTATCAAAACTGATATACTCAATGCTCATGCGAAATTTCAAGAGGATCGCATCATCAGAACCATAGAAATTAATCTTTGTAATTATTATTTTTTATATATTTCATTTTTTGTAAAATTTCTAGAATTTAATTCCGATTGTGCTGAGATTTTGTAATTCACATATTCAGTGTCAATCTCAAATCCCATATAAAATTTGAGGAAATAGTCTTATTGCTCCACGAAAGAGCGAGCGCTCAAAAGCTCTGTGCTCAGGGCTTTTCTTGATTTTATTATAGTAAATTTTGTACTTCTGTAGTTCGTTACTTCATTCGAGAATAATCCGTTGGGTTTCTTCAACCTGTTTATGAACAAATAAATGAATTACTGTCCAAGTGGCCACACCAACGTTTTAAAAATAAATCCGCAACTCCACCTGATAAAAAGGTATAACACAGTCAAAAATATCCTACCTACACATCACCCATTTCCTGCTGACGAAAATCAATAGCAGACGAAAAACACCCTTCGATTACGAACGAGCCATTCACACAGTCCTGCAAAAGCGGCAACGCCGGCAAACAGAGCCAGTCGCCGGAATTGGAGTTTCCCTTGAACTTCAGCCATCACGAATACCATCGAAACCGAAAGCTTTCCAGGGACCAGACGTTCTCATCGATTTCTGCCAGCTAGGACGGGAACTCTCCCTTTCATCCTTTTATGGGCCACTCTCGATTTCGCATAAAATTGTCGGATCTGTCTTCATAAGCGTTGCAGTTTGCGGAAAAACGTCGCTGCCATGCGAGAAGAATGGAAGTTGCTGGGTGGATTTTAGGCGTGGTTGAATGGATGAACTGACCCAGATAGTTTGGGTGATTGAAAAGTGCGTGTGGTTGCGTAACTTCCTGCGGTTGTTTTATGTTTGCAAGAAATTTTATGGATGATTTTTCAGAGAACAGTGGTGGTGACAAGCAGATTTTCAATTGGTTGAAGCAAAGATGGAACGACAAAGATTGTAGTCAACAGATAAAGCTTCAATTATGGTGTAGTAAAGGGTTTTCTAAAAATAGGTGTATTTTGATATTCAAAGAAAAATGTCATTTTTTAATATAAATGATCGGATTTTTATTTCATTGTAAAGAAGAATCTATGCGGTAATGGTGGAAAATAAAATCAGGCAAATGACCACCACGACCACGCTTATAGGACCTTAATGAAATTTTTCATAACCAAATCGCCTTATGTCTTCGATAGCCTCACGAATCCATCTTTGAGGTCTTGAATCGACACTGGGCTATTGGAGTAGACCTTCCTTTCACGGGGCCCCTAAGAAGAAGAAATCGCAAGGTGTTAAATTACAAGATCTCAGTGGCCAATTGTAATCACCTCATCAAGATAACACGGTCCCGAAACTTGTTCCGCAAAAGATCAATGGTTTCGTTGCTTGTGGCTCGAGTTCTTGTGTTAACTGAACAGTGAACTTATAAGCCTTAAGACCCAAATCTTTATGCAAATACGGTGTAATGACGTTTGTGGAAAACCTAATTCCATAGAAAGACGAGGACTGGACAAACCTGGCAGCAATATTTCGGCTGTTTCTTGAGCGACGTGCACGGGTTTTATTCTTTACATCACTAACTTGTCCCAACAGCTCGAATTTTTTCACCAATTCGTTATTACGGTCCGACTAGGTATTAGTCGAGTTAGTTCGAGTTTTACGAACCGTCTATGCCAAAATTTCACCATTTTTATAGTGAATTCTAACAATTTCATTGCGTTTTCGAAGCGTGTGTATCGTTCCATTTTTATTTATGGCGTAGTTCCTACCTGTCAAATATCAAAAAACGCTTCAAACGTGATATCTAGCAGTTCTCATTATTGTTGAATTAATTGTGTAAAAAGTGATGGAAATAATCGAAAGCATTTTCGTTGCCTAATATTTTTAGGTGAAAAGGAAATGGGTTAAAATATGTAAATTGTATAATTTGTGTTGTAAAATCCCCGTAAATGAAACGGTTGGGATTTCAAGGACGATAGATCATTATAAATAAATACTGTAATTACCCTCACTTCGGGTAGTGAAATAGGGTGGCGATACATTAGGGTAAAAGGTCAAAGTCGTTGGAAATTTCGATCATACTAGTTATACAGAAGTTCTATTTTTTCAGTCATCTCGATAGCGTTTACAATACTTGACGAAATCATGACAGTATTTGAAAAAAACTTGTTCTAACTGAATATAGATAATTTCAGTACCTATTGTGTGAAATATTTCAGCAGGTTTCGAAATAGATCAAGACTGAATACTGAATTATTTTCTTCGTTTACCTCGAAATTATCCACGCGAAACAAATATTAATTTTTTCAGCCTTCATCATTCATTCTGTTCTTCTGTTGCTCGATTCTATTCCATGTTGGATAATTAACACCTTTTTCTGAATTATTAAATAATTTAAAGGGGTGGTCTGCCTTAATAATCCCGCAAAATAAATAATTCAGAAGGCAGATTATCCAGTATTTTCATTCTGGCAAGCAACACCGTTAGCTACATTCACTTCGTTTCATGTATTGTATTTTGTTAGCTCTCAATTCAAAAGATATATATATATATACTTCGAATTCCAGAATTGCCAACATTACCACGTTAAAAGTTTTATGTTATAGGAATAACTGGCTTCATTGAGGTTAATAATCACAAAGAAGAAGAAATAAAGGGTATAGCCCGCGTGTCAATGGTAAATCTGCCCCCGCGGCCTTTTCGATTCAT
>JACDNR010000446.1:0-55713 GCA_013421045.1 Propylea japonica | reverse complement strand
ACTTAGCCGACACATCCTAATTCTGCACCAGAATGATAATGCCACACTAATACGCACAAACGACCCTATTCAAGTAGGAAAACGCAGGGTCTTAAGTTAACTGATTTGACAAATGTTACTCTTTGACGATCCGTCTCCTCGTTTGTCTTCCTTCGATAAGGAATTGTTTATCTTGGGTGCTGAAATTAAAACTTTTTATCTCATCTGAACTTAGTAGAAATATTGCTATTTTCAGTTGCCATAGATTTTTTTTTTTCGATGGTATCAGTTTTGCACATGCTGAAATATTTTTCGTTTACCGAGATACAGACAATGAAAAAACGTCAACATAAACAAATTGTTTAAATATATAACACAACTCAATTATTATTCATATCAAAATATCGTACAAACGTTCTAAATTGTACTACCTAGTTTCCCGCACAACTTTAAAACCGAGTCAATGAATGTCTTGAACAGCTGGGACGTTTCAGTGGACAAAAATCTAGGGTATCGAATGAAATATTCTGGGAGGATTCTGCATTTCTCAAAAACTTATAGGTTTTCACTCCCAGTCTCTGAAACAGAAATGATTTTAAAAATTTTAATTAGATGAAGTGCTCCTGCGAGAATCTTTGCACTTATTTGTCAGGAGCAAATTGGTCTTGAATTGTTGACTAACAGGAAAACTGAAAAAGGAAATAAATTAAAAGGATATGTAACGTTTCGGTGTCTATATCAGACACCTTCTTCAGACCAAACTCGTAAAATCTTCAGAATTGTGTGTTTTTTCATTTGCAATCTGATTGACATTGAAAGTTGTCAATATAGGTACAGGCCCGTTTTCGAAGCATAAGCGAGATACAGGGTGTCAAACGTCATTTTGAGCAGGATTCTTATGAGTGTGGTCAGTTATTTATAACACTTAAAGTAGGGGTTTTGGTCAAATCTGAGTATTTTTGGGTCCTCTATTCAGAAAAGTTGGCGAACTCCGAAAAAAAAATTACAAAATGGCGGAAGACCTGCATTGTTCCTAATTTTTTTTTGCGGTTGTCAAATTGACTTTTATTTTCTGAATGAACACAATTTTCAAGTGGGAAAACGCAGAGTCTTGAGTTAACTGATTTGCCAAATGTAACTCTTTGACGAGCTGTCTCCTCGTTTGTTGTTATCTTGGGGTGCCGAAATTGAAACTTTTTATCCTATCTGAATTTGACGTGGAAAATGATAGGTAATTAGAAGTTCTGTTTGCTATTTTCAGATTTTTATCTCTTCGATGGTATCATTTTTGCAATTCATGCTGAAATATTTTTGTTGGCCCAAGATATTTGATACGGAAAATGAAAAAACAACTCAATTATTATTTGATATCAAAATCAACGTACAAACGTTTAAAATTTTCCTAAATATCTTCCACACAATTTCGAAACCTAGCTTATAAATATCTTGAACGGCTGGAACGTTTCATTTCTTACGTGATATTACGACAAGAATCACAGATTATGGTCATGAGGTCTTCTAAAGTTCTGAAATGATTATTCTACAGTTGCGTAAATGTCTTCTACATATTCAGAAATTCCATGAAGCAACATAGTGTTTCTACAGGGTCTCTATAAATGATTATAACAGCGCAGTTGGTCTTGGACTATTATATAATATTTATATTTTGATGTAAACTTTAATTTCAACAACGATATTGTGAATTTAGGCTGGTCATTCCAAAAGAAATCGAATAATGTAACTGGAATCATAATTTGTAGACTTTGCATAAGAAACGATAAGATGAAAATTTTCCAAAGCAACCTACGATGGTACAATCATTTATGAAGACTTAATCTCGAAAACCCATAGTGTAAGTTCATAGAGGAAAGGAAAAAATCTTGTACACTATATTAGATGTCAGCCTGTATGGAATAAATTTGGGAGTTCAATCTATATAGTGTACAAGATTTTTTCCTTTCCTCTTATGAACTTGCACTATGGGTTTTCGAGATTTAATGATGCTGGCGAGTTGGCCGTTTTGACCCACAGATATTGGAAGTTGTCCTCGAAGGCTTTGAAGTTTGAGAGTCACATGGCTTAACCGCCGAAACATTCAGCCTGTATGGAATAAATTTGGGAGTTCAATCTAATATAGTGTACAAGATTTTTTCCTTCCTCTTATTTATGAAGACCCCGTATTATTAGTATGTATGATATTCATCGGTGAAATTATTCAAGTCGGTCCTTAGCTATTTGATCTCCTCCAAATTGCTCACGTATTCGATCGATATTATCCACTCTTGTTATTTTTCTGATTATTCATTTCAGATTGGAAAGCAGACATTCTTCGTGTGAATTATTATATTTTTTTATTACACCAGATAACAGTTGAGGTTACATAACCTATAAACTCTTAACTTAAGAAGAGTTAAACTCATCCATTTTCTTTCCCAGACTCTTTTTTTGGAAATCATTTCTCAAAGTATGCACAAGGCAACAAAAATTAACAACACAACAAATAATAAATGGATCGAGAAATATTCGGAAAACAACGCAACGCTTCTACAGGAACCGGCACGAGATACGTCTGCTCACATGGAATTCATATGACTTATATGATTCTTTCAAAATCAAATGTTGGGTTTAGAATTTTTGAAAAAGGCTGCTACTCAAGATCTGCAATAGACTGCCTATTCGTAGTATTTGTTTTACAATTTTACACATATATTCATATGACAGTTTTTCGTGATGTGTTTTTCTTATTATCTTTATTTTGCCACTATTGGTGAAACTGTTTGCTGTATCACTGAATTGACAGAAAATATCCGAGCACCAAGCCTACATAGTAAAATGTAACCTGAGATCTAAGTTATAGTGAGATATTCTCTGCACGATTTTGCCTTGCAAGTATGGCAAAATGGTTTGACAGAAAAAGGGATATTACAAGAATTGCTCCTTCAATTACTACTTTGTATATTGGTTTCAAAATAATTTTATTTAAAGTCACCACTAATAAGACAGGTACTTTCAGTTCTAAGCTGATCGAATGAAAGACATAGAATCTCAATGTTCAACTAAAAAAAATTGAGTTGCAATCTGGTTGAAAATTTATTGAAATGTTATTTGGGTTATTTGTGTTGTTCTAATGAAAAAAAAGTTGATAATGATACTTTTTTTTACTATAATAAGAGCACAATCTACATGAATACGTTAATATAGTCTATTTCAGCAGCATATATGGAAGATGGGGCTTCAGATGAATATATCTAAAACGAAATACTTATGTGTTGGAGAAGAAACCCTGATTTGAAGCTAGAAAATAATGAAACAATAAGAAATGCGAAAGCTACAAATACTTGGGAATAAACTTCAATACAGAAGGAACAGTGACGACGCGAAATTAAATCACGAATAAATAAGACAAAAGAAATAATAATTCGCTGAATGGTATTCTATGGTGCACAGAGATAGGAAAGAAAAGAAAGATACGAATATATGATACACTAATAAAAAGTACTCTAGTTTACGGATCTGAAACTTGGCGATTGAAGAACAACTGAAGAGGAGGATAGAAGCTACAGAAATGGATGCAATACGACGAGCATCCAGAACTTCGAGAATAGAGAGGATACCGAATTCGATAATAAGGGAAAATATGGAAATAAAAGAGACAGTCACAAATATATAGATAGGAAACAGCTGGTATGTATGGACATGTGCAAAGAATGGCAGAGAATAGATACCAAAGAAAGTAATGAGATGGATACCTCCAAAAACAGAAAGAGAGGAAGACCAAGAACGACATGGATTAATGGAATAAGAAAATCAATGAGTGAAAGAGGACTAAATGATGAAGACTGCAACAATAGAAGGCATTGGCAATTGGAATCGGACAACGTCTTTAGTATGTTTTAACCCGAATGTATATATATGAAGTGAAGGAACCTTAGCCCCTTTTATCGCTACGACCTCTCTATCCTGAATGTTGCAGTGTAGGCATCTATCTTTCTTTGCTTGTCCAATAAACATCTGACACGTTCTGGGAGAGTGCAAATCTAAACGACAACTAACGAATCTTCTATGGAGAAGGTGGGGCACACTTCATACTTTGGTGAAATATAGTATAGTTGACGAAGGATGACACATGTTATACTGTACATTTATTGTTTGAAAACGTAACTCCCCGATTAAAAGGCACTATAACCTAAAGAATCTTTCTGAAAAAGGCTCACAGAGAAATAATTCACGGATTTCCTGTGAAAAAAAGAAGACAAACCCACGAATACTTCCAGGAAGAGCAGACGGAGGTCGCACGATTAACCTTACTCGACACATTTGATTCGCAATTTATTCGGGACAGTCGGTTTGTTCTGCAGTGCAGAAAGAGCGGAACGAACTATTCTAGAGCGTTATCTTTGTTTCTACCCACGCAGTAATTGCAAGTTTCTAGTCGGGATAATTAGGAATGTTGCCATGAAGTAACAATACGTATCATTAGTTCTAGTTTCTACCGTTCAAAATGAGAGAAAACTTCTTCCACTCGGTAAGTACAATTTGTGGAAAGGAATTGTAAATTATCCCGAGGGGACAGGGAGGAAATTGTATCTTTGTGGATGCTGAGTGGAGAAAGGAGGTTGTTTACAGGCTAATCAGACCTGAATATAATCAAAAGATCATAGTGCGTCATATTTCATTCACATTTTCACTTGAATTATTTCACATTGAAATTTTCATTATGGCGAATTGAATTGGATTTGAGAACCGGTGAAGCGTCGAAAATTTCATCTGAAAGTGGCCTAGGCAATTTTGATTACTGAGTCATTCGATTGCAAGAACAAACTTCTGCTCCCGTGGCCCTTAACTATTTCCTGTGTAAATATATTCTACATCAGGAAACAAAGTGGTTTAAAACGTAACATCGCAACGAAAGAATACGCAAGGTAAGCAGGGAATAATATTATCAATAAAAATCAACCAATATTAAACTCATACTTCAGAGCTAATCTCGTCTTCGTTCAAAGTAAATGCAATGAAATGGTATCAAACAGAGCATCAATGGATAGCTATTAGTCCTATTGGGACTCATCAGCATGGGAAATAGATCTGCATGAAACAAGGCATTCTAGGACCTATAACACTTTCTTTCAAGTATTAGATACCGGAACGCCATATCTGGAGATCTATACGAACAACTTTCTTCCATAGCACGAACCTTGAACGAAGTGACGAGATGTTTACCTCTTATCGGATTGACCGAATCGCACATTTCTCAAATTTACATCTTTAGACAAGAAAGAAGTTCTTTCGAAGTATGAGTTCAATATAGGTTGATTAAAATCGCTTAGTATAATTCTCTACTTATATTGTGTATTCCACATCAGGTTTCATCAGAGAAACTGCATATTCTTCCATTATGAAGACCTGTGATTTTTCTCGTGTCGAAGTTGTCGTCACTCACTAGATTGGATGTTTTCTTCTATAGTTTTCACCGTAATCTTATCAAGCCGACCTAGTCAGGATTCACACAGTTTCGGCTGGTGTTCGTTAATATCTTCTGAAAGAACGTGAAGAGGCAGCATGCTCAAATATGTGAGAGCCTCAGGGAGATGTAGTTCTCGTCAAACAATATAGCATGTGCATTTCACAGTGATCATAGAAGAAAATGTGAACGAGGCTCCATACTTATCATTCTTACTTATGATAAAAGAGCAAAGTGATGTCCCCCCTGTATAAGTGAAATGACTGCAACGAAATTTGGCTAGGTAGCAAGAATGGAATGTTGTATTTTAAGGAGCAAACCAGATAGTAGTTGGAAAAATTCGGGCATCCATCGAATTGGTTCTGCTAAATCCAAAGCGCTTTGACCAAGAACGTCAACATCTTAATTTCTCTGCATCATTTCACATAGAAATGAAATATCCACACTATGAGTATGCCGGTAAAAAAATGAGCGATGTTTACAGGATGTACCTCGTAATTCTTAAAAAACTGACATAGAACAAATACAATTTGACACACTGGCTGATTTTCGGTGAACGAAAGAAGAAGCAAGTGTAATATTTAACAATTGGTTTGTTAGCATCTGTCTAAAAGCATCTCGGACAAGCAGCTGATGGAAGTGACAGAACGTTGAATCCTATCTTGGCTTGCCAACGAACGTTCAACACGTTTCCGAACGCTATCGCTACCGATAGGTAGCAGTAACGCTTTGCGCTTCGTCTGCTGAATGCTATCAGTGCTACATGAAAATGTCCGGGTATTCGCAAGTGCCCTCTTGGTGGAAATTTTTGTGATGTTTCAAACCATAAATACTCATCGGCATTACAGATCTATTCATCCATAATGAAAATGTTTTTGTTTTGTACTATTTATGTCCTTCGATTGAATTGAAGTAAATTTTTCCCGAAAATAGTCCTTCATGTACCGTAACCACATTGTCGAATATTTTTCTCTCTTATTTACGTGCGCTGTGGAGAATGAATGTTCGAGTATTTAGCAAAAAGTAGCTATAAAGCAACTGACTATTTCAGTGATCCTGATTTTTTAATGAATATAATCAAAAATTCTCTATCATATCATATTCCACATAAAACGAATACCATATTTTCGAATATTTTCTAAAGCTAAATCAACTATTTCACTATAAACGGATCTTTTCGAATAAATAAATTAACACAAAACTCTTTTTTTGTTATCACCATAGCAGTTTCAAGCTCTCTGGACCTAAAAGCTTTCGTGTCGTAAACATTACGGTAATTATTTCCTACCACTAAACTGTCAGTTGGAAATACATATCTTCGAATTCAACCTTAATGGTTCGCGATAATTCATGAAGCTCTTACAGAAATCCCTCTGAAAGCATCACGTTCAATCGTATACGTTACCAAAGCAACTTCTGAGGGCCTCGTTCTTTATTTCATTGCCTTGAAACTTTCGGTGAGCGCGTGCTCAAAATTTCAGATTTCGACCGTTATTGCGACCAATCTCCGCTGAAACAGAAACGGAAGAAAAGTGAATTTAGATACACATTTTATTAGTGTGGAACTCTTTGAGTTTTCTGAGGAAGTTTTGTGCGAAAGTTTAGAAGGTGGAGAATGTTTTTGCCGCGAAATTCAATTTTATATGCTTGTTACATCTTCTGTCTGCGACAATAAAATGAGTGAAATATTTTTTTTTTAGTCTCAAACATGCAGAAGAGATGAAAATTTCGTTATGAAAAAATATAAAAAGGATTCTTCTTACGAGGAATAATTTTGCTCAATATATCAGATTTCGTCCGTTATTGCGACCAATCTTCGCTGAAACAGAAATGAAAGGTACACATTACTTTAGTTGATATCTTGTAGTTTTCTGCGGAAGTTGTGTACGAAAGTTTAGAAGGTGGAGTATGCTTTGGACGCGTAATTCAATTTTATATGCTTGTTACATCTTACGTCTGCGATATAAAGAGGATAGGAAAAATTCTTTAAAAAATTCAAGAAAGGCCCGAGCAGGTGCATTGGTGGAGCAAAAAATGACTCAAAATTTTATATGGGACTTGAAATTGATACTAAATATATGAATACAAGATATCAGCACGATCGGAATAAACTCTGGAAACAATTGAAAAACTTTAATCAAATTCTATGGTTCTGATGATGCGATCTTCTTGAAATATTGCATGAACATTCATACTTCATACACAAAATGAATTTCACACGTATCGGATACGTTAACAGAGCAACTTCTGAGGGCCTGGTTCTTTATTTCATGCCTTGAAAGTTTCGGTGAGCGCATGCACAAAATTTCAGATTTTGGCCTTTATTGGTACCAATCTCCGCATGAAAAAAAAAACGGAAGAAAAGTGAATTTAGGTACACATATATAAGTAGATTTCTTGGAGTTTTCTGCTGAAGTTTTGTTCGAAAATTCAGAAGGTGGGGTATCGCTTTGCCGCGAAATTCAATTCGTTATGCTTGCTAGATCTTACGTCTGCGATAATCAAGGGGGTAGGAAAAAATTCTTTCAAAAAAACGCTCCAACATTAGAAAAAGCTGAACATTTCCATATTCCACTAATCCATGTCGTTTTGTACTTCTTTTTTTCTGTTTTCCAAGGATATCCATCTCATCTCTTTCTCTGGTAATCTATGCTCTACCACTCTTTGTACATATCCACACCATACTAGCTACTTCATTTTTATATATTCCGTGACTATCATTTATTTTCATATTCTCCCTTATCATCAAATTCAGTACCCTCACTCTTATTGAATTTCTTGATGCTCTTGATGCTATATTGCATCGCGATATGAAAAAATAAAAGGCGATTCTTCTTACGCCACAGAACACCCCAGTCTAATCTCTGAGTTGTGCTTCAACTTGAGAGTTTTTTATTTTATAGGTACGTGTTTTTCAATTATTTTATTAATTCACATTCAGGTTTTATCTGTGTTTGCGACAAACTTTGTTGAGCGTGAATAAATAGGGAATAATTATTTAATACCCTGCCACAAAGTTAGAAATCTGTCATTTCATTCGTTTCTGAATTTATCATACCTTAATAATTAACCTAACTAATCAAACTACTACAGTATTTATGAAAGTGGTTGGCTGAGGTTTACTTACGTACAGCTAGTTCAGGTGAATACATTGATGATATCATGTAATATAAACAATGTTTTCATTTTAACTTACCTAAACCTTTTAGAAATATTAGAACTAGAATAAACCTCGGCTAACCTAACCAACTACTCTCATACATACGCGAAAACTTGGTTAGTGTTTATTTCACCCTAAGAACAAATAATTTTTAATTCGAGTTGCTAATACGTACGGTAGTACTGTCCAGCAAATACTAACGGTTGTTTCCAATAAGCAGAAATAAAACGGAAATTAATAAAGTAAAACTTATCTTTGACGGAAAATATTCCAAGGGCCTATTCCACCAAATACTTTGCAACTTTTCACGTTCAAAATGACTTCAAAGAAATGAAATGTAAGAAAATAATTAATTTTCACTTTAAAAATTCGTCAGAATGCAGAGGGCAAAGTGAAAATTTGCAAAGTATTTTGGTGCAATAGGCCCCTGGTACAGAAATATTCTGATTGAATATTGTGTTCTGTATCCGCTCCTATCGACAACACAGCAGGACTAAGTGTCTCCGTTAATATGGCGGCATTATATAGATTACAAATGTAGAACTTGAACGATACGGAAATTCTTATATTTTGGCCAACCCTCTACATTGT
The DNA here is from genome assembly GCA_013421045.1 of Propylea japonica. NCBI lineage: Eukaryota > Metazoa > Arthropoda > Insecta > Coleoptera > Coccinellidae > Propylea > Propylea japonica. The sequence goes on along the minus strand of JACDNR010000446.1, from coordinate 46,522 downwards.
TTGACAAGGTTTTTGTACCTTATTTACAGACGTGTTGAAATTTTCAAGAAAACAATTTTTCTTGAAAATTTGTTTCTTCAAAGAGGTTTTTAGTATCTATGTGCAGTTTGTCATGACCCATTTACTTTGAGACGATGGTAGGTACCTGATGAAAATTGTCACCAAAAGAAAGTAGACCATTACCGTTTCGTTCATGCACAACTTTCAACCCCCATACGGAAAAAATTAGAATTTGTGAAACGCGCTCCAGTTAAGATCTTAAGTAGGTATGTTATGAGTACGTTTCAACTTCAGTAGAATTTTGACGCGCACTGTATGAATCACCTCTCAAGGCCAGAAAAAAAAATTAACACCTCTGTTTGTTTCATGTAAGTCCAAAATCGATCCATTCTTATACAGGGTGTTTCATTGGAAAGGGAAATACTTCACAGGTGCATAGGTGGCACCAAGACGGTTCTAGAGATACCCCTTTATTGGGTCTCACTGTCTCCGTAGCCGAGATACAGGGTGTTTTATGAATTTTGCCCGTTTCTTCCTGAGGCCGTACCAGACGAACCACCCGGTATATTTTCTTCATATTTGGCAAATATGTTCCTAATTGAGAGCCCAAACATATCATGCAATAACCGCCTCGAAAATCCAGGTCCGGGTTAACAAAAAATTATGAATCGTTTGAATACTCGAAACAACACCCTGTAAATCGGAAATTTGAAAATCTATTTTAATATTCAAAAACACCACTAAAAACTAAACTGAGAAGTATACTTCAAATGTTCGCGCAGAAAAGTTTACTGTACAAATTTTCAGGGTTAAAGTGAAGTTTTTAGGAACTTGGATACCCGAAAGTGGTTTGAAGTGACTTTAACAATGAATTATCACAATATTGAATCCATAATTATTTCAACATTACTCTGTAATTCATTTTCACATTGGTTTTCTTTTTTATTGCTGTATTCTTGAAAATACAGGTCTGGGTTAACGAAAATTATGAATCGTTTGAATCCTCGAAACAACACCCTGTACATCGGAATTTTGAAAATCGGTTTTAAATTTCGAAAATACCACTAAAAACTGAACTGAGACGTACACTTCAAAATTTCGCGCAGATAGTTTCAATGCACAAATTTTCAACGTAAAATTAATTTTTAAGAACTAAGATACCTGAAAGTGGTTTGAAGTGACTTTTAACAATGAATTATCAACAATATTGAATATCTATGATTATGTCAACATTACTTTGTAATTCATTTTCACATTAGTTTTCATTTATTGAGAAGTGAGTTGCATTATAACGTATAATAATTATGGATTTCAATATTTTGATAATTCATTGTTAAAAGTCACTTCAAACCCCTTTCAGGTATCCAAGTTCTTAAAAACTTCACTTTTACGTTGAAAATTTGTGCATTGAAATTATCTGCGCGAAAATTTGAAGTGTACGTCTCAGTTCAGTTTTTAGTGGTATTTTCGAAATTTAAAACCGATTTTCAAAATTCCGATGTACAGGGTGTTGTTTCGAGGATTCAAACGATTCATAATTTTCGTTAACCCAGACCTGGATTTTCAAGAATACAGCAATAAAAAAGAAACCAATGTGAAAATGAATTACAGAGTAATGTTGAAATAGTTATGGATTCAATATTGTTGATAATTCATTGTGAAAGTCACTTCAAACCACTTTCGGGTATCCAAGTTCCTAAAAACTTCACTTTACCCTGAAAATTTGTACAGTAAACTTTTCTGCGCGAACATTTGAAGTATACGTCTCAGTTTGGTTTTTAGTGGTGTTTTTGAATATTAAAACAGATTTTCAAATTTCCGATGTACAGGGTGTTGTTTCGAGTATTCAAACGATTCATAATTTTTTGTTAACCCGGACCTGGATTTTCGAGGCGGTTATTGCATGATATGTTTGGGCTCTCAATTAGGAACATATTTGCCAATATGAAGAAAAGATACCGGGTGGTTCGTCTGGTACGGCCTCAGGAAGAAACGGGCAAAATTCATAAAACACCCTGTATCTCGGCTACGAAGACAGTGAGACCAATAAATGGGGTATCTCTAGAACCGTCTTGGTGCCACCTATGCACCTGTGAAGTATTTCCCTTTCCCAATGAAACACCCTGTATATAATATTTCGTTAACAAGGCCTCACTCCACCAAAAAAGGAGTAAGTAAAGTCATCCAATTAATTATAATAATGGAAACTTTAACATCTGATAAAAGTGAACCCTTGTTACTGTTAGAAGAGAAATGACTACCGCGCGAAATTTAATATCTCACATACTAAAACATATTTCCTTGTGTAAACAAAATACTCCGCATATGTTTCAGGCCTAGAGAATTTCAACGCTAACTGACACTGCCCTCCCACGTTTTCATACAAAGGAAATTGGTAGGAACCACACAAAACATGTCACACATATCCTAGCAGTCTGGTGTTTTGTATTTGCCTGAGGACTGAATTATTTTAATGTGGCAAATGGCTGAGTTACTATGCAAATGCCTTCAATCCTTCAACTTAAACATAATACGTTAATGTAAACGCCCCAGTTCCGCCCTGTGTTCGAAATTCTCGTTATTTCTGGCTACATTCATTCCGCCCAAAACTATTTGCAAAGTTGATAACTCACAAATTCTAATGTGTCTCTGCAATCAGAGGTGATATACAGAGTGCTAAGGGATTCATTTGTCTATTATAAATAAACTAGAATGCGCTCGTATCCTCGGAGAGTTGTTGCATAATGGTATTTCCCAGTTCTGTTTAGTAATGGCAACTTTTGATATCTATTGAAATAGTTTCTTTAATTTGATAATGATGTACAAAGCATATGCACATTGTATTTTTTTCATTGCTCTCCTGTTGTTTAGAAGTGACTCGCTCAACAAATGGATTCAAACCATTAACTCTGTCCTTTAATGAGCAAGATATTGTGATCAAACTAAATTCGGTATCAGTTTGAGAATAATAATATGAGAATAACAGAATAGTATATGGCAAAGTTTGAGAAAAAGCATCTTCACTTTTTTCCGTAAAATGCCAATATAACGACCTAATTATTCAACAAACTAGTTAATTAATCGCAATATTAACAAACGAGCTTATTGCAAGATTTTTCTGTCGACCACATTATGAATTGATAAGCAATTTTTAATTGAATATATATCTGTTATGCACAAGAGATCCATTTGACATCATATAATTTTTTCAGTAGAGTTATAATATTACCTTCGTTGGTTCCGAATACTTTATGTTCAATGGTCCATGACAATTGCACATTGACAAATTTGAACTTGAGCTGAAGAATAGGTCATTATTGACCAATTTCATATACGTTAAACGCACCTCATTATGTGAGGTGGACGGAAATGACAATTTACTTGTCGTACAGACAATAACGACACAAATTACAATTTCATGATGATTATCGTTCACCAAGAAAATCAAACAGAATATGCAGGACATATTTCAGATTTTTTTTCCATTTAGTCTAGTTCACTAGCGACTCAAACCTTTTTATGTGTTAGACGCAAATAATAATAATAAATCGTCTTTCTTGAAAGAAATGTGACAATTACAATTTTACATGATAAAGAATCCTACGAAGCGAAGTTTAGTCCCTAGACTATTCTTACGCTTAACTCCGTATTCTTCTTGCTATTGTGTGACAAAACTGAAAGTAACAAAAATATAATGCTCAAAGATCATTACATAATCCCGAGGAATAATAAAAAAAAACATACATACTCAACTAAGATAAGCAAATAAATAAAAATAAGATAACAAAGTGCATTGTTGAGAAGAAAAAGAAAAACAAAAAAAAGGCTACTGGCTGCCACCAAGTTGCCTTGAAAAAAGTAAAGACTTCAGCCTGCGTTTATATTGACAAACACTCATACCCGTGATATCGACATCTAGTGGATTGAATACTTTCACGGCATTATAACTAAAACTTCTCTGAAACCTGGCCGTCCTGTGCAGCGGTACCGTGAGTCTATGTCGATGCCTAACATTCACATTGTGAACCAATCGTCTCGCAATAAGCCTACTGCTCAAGGTATTATCCGGAAATCTTAAAAGTTTGAACGTGAAACATCCTAAATGGAGCTTTACACGATTTTCCATACGTAACCAACCTAAACTATTAATCCTATCTGATACATGGTCGAACCGGGAAGACCAAAAATAAAATTACAACACGAGTTCTGGACTAACTGAATACGTCTTCTGAAAAATGAGTCTAGACAAGGCCCGTATATTGAGTCACAATAATTAAAATGAGAGAGTACCAGAGCCTCCGTTAATGCCTTTCTCAATTCGAAAGTCAAAACTCTTCGTGAAGCATATAACAGTTTGAGTTTGTAATATGCAGTTTTAACTAAACCGGACACATGCTCCGAAAAGCTCAGCTGTCTGTCCAGAACCACCCCCAAGTCTCAAGCCGACTCAGATATCTCCAAAGTCTGACCTCCCATTCTCAGAACTAAATTTTCTTTCAAATATTTCCAATTTTTTTCTCGACAAAAGATTAACACTTTCGTCTTTTCTGCATTTATATGCAGATTATGTGCCTCTGATTCCGATCTAACCTCTCCAAATCACGATTAATACCACTAGCCCCTATACATAAATTTTCCAAGGGAAAAGAGGCAGAAAGCTGGGTATCATCTGCATACGCCTCAGGAATGCATACGCTCATGTCCCTCAAAATGTCCGAAGTGTATATTAAAAACAGAAGTGGACCGAGAATAGAACCCTGTGGCACCCCGGAGAGGATCTGCCTCGGCAACGAAGATCGACCGTTGATTTTTATTGTCTGCACCCGCAACATCAGGAACGATTCTATCATTGTTACTGCATTCCTATCAAATCCAAAGCATTTCAGCTTGGCGAGAAGAAGTTTGTGGTTAATCGTATCGAATGCTTTTGAGAAATCGATCAGAACGAGAACAGATATCAAACCGTTATCAAGATCCCCAAAAATCCTGTCTGTCACCGAAGCAAGTGTTGTTGGTGTGCTCTGGTTTTTCCTGAAACCCGATTGATAGTCCGGAAGCAGACGGGAGCTGCCCAAGAAGGAACTCACCTGGTTGAAAATAACCCTCTCCAGAATTTTGGACAGAACAGGAAGAATACTGATTACTCGCAAATCAGAAATAGTTTCAGGACTTGAAGTCTTGGAAAGCACACAGCCAATTGCATTCTTCCACAATTTCGGAAATTTATTTGGAAGGATACAGCTGTTTACTGAATGAAGAATATATTTCTGGATGGCTGGAGCCGCGAGACTTATCATTTGGGAAGAAATTCCATCAGCGCCCGCAGACCTTGTACTGATCTTATTCATAATTTCACGAATCTCTGCAAGTTCTACAATATTGAAAGAGAAACGAAGAGACTCATCGATCCTATTATTATTATAAAACCTAATTTTATCTTTGCAGATATCATCGTTTGCTTGGCAAGTAAATTTCGCAAAATAATCACTGACGACATCGGGATCGCACAGGTGCGCGGGTAACCGATTGGAATCCCCACCCTCGGCTACATTAAGTGATTTAAAGCACCCATGCCTCCCTACCCCCCCTCGAAGACGCATAATGCAACACCTCTTCCATTTGCGAATTCAGTATAAAGACTGCTATCACGACACATGATAGTCTTGAGATAGTTAATTCGGAACCTACTGAGTGTTTCAGAATAACCATCATTAGAATCATAAAATTCTGGGGTGAAATTCCATGAAAAATTCAGGAAACACTACTTTTTAATGGTGCGTACATCCAAGGTACTGCGTGGTTGAATTTTCAGAGCAGATAAATTGAATTCAGTTTCGATTGAAACTTGACAGGAGACTTGCAGAAACAAAAAGTGGCTATGAGAAGTTCTCATCTTCGGAAATTTTTCAGATGACTTTACAACGTGAACTAGGTCACTTTGACAGATGTACATTGAGAAAAATAATTTCAACACATTTTCTACTGGAAAGTGAAAAAGATCATAATAAAAAATTGAAGTGTCTTAGCTGGTAGCTGGGAAATCTAAATGTGATACAGTAAAATTAAACAAGAATGCGAAAAATAGTAAACTTTAGTGTTCACAGTATAGATTTGAAACTGAAGAGTTTCAAATGATATTATCTCCATATATGGTTTCTTGTGAATAATAAAAAATTGACGAATAAAAGTATTTCTAACAAAATCATTTGGGGCATTCATTTTTATTTGTAATGATTATATGTAGATAATATTTCTAGGATTTCCAGTTCAAGGAGAAATGATAAAAATCTTAATGGCAAAACTTACTCAGCGGATTATTCGGAGTTTCAGTGTCAATATCCTATCTTCATCAGTCGACGCTTACCAAGAGAGAAAACTTCAGGAACTCTGTTGAATTTTTCATCATCAAAACTCCGTCAACCGATCGACTAGTGTATTATGTGATTCTCAAATGTCCCTTAAAAAAGCATGACACACTTCCTCCGCTGTGAATCATGAATGATTCTCCAGAAGTTACTAAGTTTGGATCCTGAAACTCAATTAGTTCAGCTTCAACATGAAACCTTCTCCTATTTTATGTAGGAGATCGAAAACTTTGCAGAGTCACATGAAGATAAAAATGCAAGCCTTGCATAATCACTTAGTTGATGATTTCGACTCGTCCTTGAAAAAGATACTAATATGTATGTTACACCATAAACACAATAAATGTATATGAATATCAGTTACCTTTCACTTTTGATGTTGGAATGTTCAGTACAATTTGATTCATCACAAATTTCTTATGTTACCTACATATCCATCGAAAAAACAAACCAAAATAATCGAACCTATTATTCATTTCAAATTTCAATATGATTTACACTTGTTTAGATTGTTCATACAGTCGCAAGGAGCTGTAACTCCCAATCTTCATTATGTGCATCAGAATTTTTTTTACAGTGAATGTGTAACTATATAAAAAATCTTGAATGTTCAAAGCCAGCATTTTTTATTAACATTGTCAATGAACAAAGATTGTACCTAATGCCCGATCCACACGGGTGTTATGTAATGTAATGCCAAGTCCAGACATGTGCAACGTGTAATGTAATATTATTACGCGTAATTTAGAGTGCAAAGTTTGGATGGCGCTCGAATTCATCGCGAATTTTTAATCTGAATTCTTGTTCGTCAGCTATTCTACTCAACTGCTACGAATATGCCGAAAAAGAGATTGTTCGTTATTCCACATCTTGATGACCAACTGTGCGAATAGCCGTTCAAACGATAACCGCTAGCGCTTTTGAGTTTGCCAGAAAGACCGACACCCCGATGGATCGGGTCGAACGTTCAGATGGGCGTAACGCGAATGCTCGTAGTGCCGTCCAAACATTGCAATACAGCATTACAATACGCGTTACATTACACCGGTGTGGTCCCATCATACTGTGTAATGTAATGCGAATTATTCGTTTGGACGGAACTAGTAGCATTCGCGTTACGCTCATCTCAATGTTCGACCCGATCCATCAGAACGTCGGTCTATTTGACGAACTTGGCGTTTTAGTCCGATCGGTTTTCTTGCCGTCAACGGTACAACAAAATTGGAGCTTACACACTGGATTACACACTGGGCGGTAAAATATCCGTCTCAAGTCACAACCACGCTTCCTCCGCCAGTCGATCTCTGACACGCAGCGAGTGCGTATTTGAAAATGAACAGAAAACAACTTTTCGCATATTGTTATTTCGTCGTCGACTGAAGAGGAAACGGAAAATAGACTTATTTGGATGCATCCGATTAATCAAGGAGAGAGGAAGTTGGAGCCTTTTACACTTTGTTTCCTTATTTGAGAAACGACGAAGAAAAATTTTTCAATTATTTTGGAATGTCGATTTCGTCATTCGATGAACTGCAAACCTACTGAAAAATCACGTACAACGGGAAAATACTAGACTGAGGAATTGTATTCAACCGGTGGAAATGCTGGCAATAACTTGGTCACGTAGGCCACTGCTTGTTGTAGTCGACGAATGTAGTGGCAGCGGTCGGCTGCACTTCTACCGACGGCGTTAAAAAATCCGATCGTCCTTTTTTCCGCCGAATGTGTACGTCACCATAAGATCCCACGCGCCACTTCTGGTACGGCGTCGACGGCAAAATATCCGATCGGAAAAAAACGCCAAGTGTGTCTCCGGCCAAAGGCGCTCGCGTTTATCGTTTGGACGGCTATTCGCACAGTTGGTTATCGAGTTGTGGAAAGAATAACGCACTTTAAATTACGCATAATATTACATTACACGTTACACCCGTCGGAACCTGGCATCAAATCCAATTCTGAAGGTCGAAAACTTTTTCCCGAAGCCTAGCAACAACGTCAAAAATTATTACTGCCCCAGATTTTGCATTCCATACTTCTTTTTGATACCCAAGTAGGGACTATATTGTCAGATCTTTTCAACTTCACAGGAAAATGAATGAGATCAAGTGCAGATAATGTTGTCACCTTTCTCTTATCATTGAAAGTGGCCTTATTTGAGCTGTATGGTAGGCAACCTAAAGTATTTGCATCTAGTATTAGGAGCGATATTCAATGCATCATGCTGCCCGAGATACTCAATCCCTAAAAGACATCATTATTCTCACTTGATCTCATTATTTTTTTTCAGGAACGAAGCACGTAAATCTTTCCAATTTAACACACTTCAAGTGGACGGCAATGTTCTCTCTCTGATGCATTGAATATCGTAATGTTTTCGATGTGAGTTTCAATACCGTTATATTGGAGTAACCCTTTTTGACTAACAAATGCGGAAAAAAATCCCAAGTTCTAAGATGAGTTTCCGGTTTAGAAATGGTATTTTTCCAGACCACAGTTTTATCAGGAAACATGAATTTTTAGCCCATTTCGAGTGAAACCAGCTAATGGCGTTAACAAGAACTTCAATGGTTTCTTAGTGTTCCTTTCTTCCAAATGATCCAATCGAATCCCCTCCCAGAAAGGAAGTCGATAAATTGGCAAATTACGCTGGAATTAAACGATTTGGACCGGCAGCTCCTGAAGTACGGCACAGGAAATGGAACGAACCGGCTCTTCGGAAACGAAGTGCGTTCAACACCAGCAAGAGGAAGCGTTCAAAAGCCGCCGAGATCCTCTTATTGGTTCCGATAGTGAAGGGGTTCCGTAAAAGCGTGCACTTATGTCTTGTCTCGTCTTGTTCGGGACTTATCGATATCGGCGTATCGACTTTTAGACCGCACTTTCACACACGTTCGACAACGTCATGATCCGACAAAGCGGCATTACGGTTCATGTCTAAGAAGATCTGTGTTCGGATTCATGCTGGCAATCGAGCCCGAGACTCTCAATTGATTGTTATGATATTGGGCTTTAGTAGACAATATATGTGGGTTTAGAAATTTATATTTCGGGAAATGAAATGAGCGATATCCACGAATGAGCGTGAGTTCAATGAAATGCTCATTAGATCTATGGTATTCTTTTAAATCAATTTCTCTCAAAAGGTATAACTGAAACTTTGTCCTCGTGAAACAATGAATTACTTTATTTGATCATCGATCAATTTCTACCTCTCGACTTAAAACTCTTTCAAAAGCTTAGGACGTTTGAACTCGCTCTAACTTTTACGTTTTTTCATTAAGATCTCTCGACTTATTACCGAAGTTCTTTGCGTCTCGTCGAATCTGCCCCCTTCCTTTATTAGTCGGGTGAGTACTACCCTTAAATTCCTACCTAAAATGATCTCATTGGTCCACCCTCAGAGCGATTCGAATTCGATAGTAGGAATTCGTACAAATGTGAATCGCCGTGTAAATACCGTCCTCATGGCCAGTCACTATAAAGAATTATCAGATATATGGAAAAATTCACATTTTCAGAGCCGATTGCTTTTGCAAAATGTCACCACCGTCGAAGCTTTGATTTCTCAACACGGGCTGGTCGCATTACAACCTCGGTGCAGGTAATCTTTCAGTTTCAACAATGTCTCAGTGGTACCAGCACTACATCTGGGTCACGCTATGCAACTTCGTTCAAAAATACACAGCAATAATTTTTTTTCAAGTCTGAAAGATAGGAGAAAATGCCTAGCATTTTTATTTGGATTCATTCGAAAGCGGAATATGGAAACGGACAATTTTTAATGAGAGTTATATCGTAAGATATCGATTGAAATATATTCTGGGAAGATTTTGCACTTCTGAAACTTTATAGGTTTTCACTCTCAGTCTGAGAAACAGAAATAATTAAAAAAATATTCGATTAAGATGAAGTGCTCCTGCGAAAATCAAGGCACTTATTTGTCAGGAGCAAATTGGTCTTGAAAAAATGGTTGCCTCACAGTAAAACTGAAAAAGGAAATAATTGGAAAGGACAATGTAACGTTCCGGTGTCTGAAATCAGACACCTTCTTCAGACAAACTTATAAAATGTTCAGAATTGTGTGTTTATCATTTGCAGTCTAGTTGACATTGAAAGTTATCAATACATAGAGATGTCGATTTAATTTCATTGAAATTTTCTGATGTCATTTCTTCCATCCAAATATGATCAATTGTTCTGTTGGAATAGATCGTATTTGGATTGATTTATTGATGAAGAAAATGACATCAGAAAATTTCAAAATTAAATACTTATGAAATGACAACTTGCAATGTCAATTAGACTGCAAATGAAAGAAACAACGATTCTGAAGATTTAACAAGTTTGTCGGAAGAATGTTCTGATATAAACACCGAAACGTTACATTGTCCTTTTCATTTATTTCCTATTTTCAGTTTTACTGTTAGGCAACAATTTATTCGAGACCAATTTGCTCCTGACAAATAAGTGCAAAGATTCTCGCAGGAGCACTTCATCTTAATTAAAAATGTTTTAATCATTTCTGTTTCAGAGACTAGGAGTGAAACCCTATAAAGTTTAAATTATCGTAAGAATCACTTATACGTAATAATCAAAGTTGAAACTACAATAAGGCATATGATTCAATGACATATTCACCAGGTTTACCACACACCTATCATTATCACCAAGACGATATTAGAAGTTCATCCATAATACGCTTCCATCCCAAAATAATCTCTGGGGTGATGCGGTTTTCACATGAATCAATTCATGAAGCTTCCTTCCTATTCTTGAGCTTATTTGTATAGTGATAATAAGGCACTTATGGTTAGATAAATAATTCTGGTTTTATTCAATCCGAAATGCAAGTGTAATCAAATCTCAACTCAAAACTTGGTTTGGAAAAAAAGTGTTTCTTTTGGCCTGAATTATCTGAAGTGAAAATGTTTTTCAAAGTCAAAACTCATTCTGTATTATGCTCTTATTCATAATCATTGAATATTTGTTGAGTTACGCTTTTAAAGTATTTCAAAGGTGGCTTTCGACCTCTTCCAGACCACGTCTCCGCCATCAAACCTCATCAGAGGAATTATGATACTGTCCTTTACGTGATGTCGCAGCCCGCTTATCTGAGAAAGGATGAAGCAAGAGAAGAAATATTCTCCGACAAATGCCTAAACGAACAAGAGGCGTAGCATAGAAGGTATCGTAACAGAATTAGCACCCTCTGCGGTGAAAAGATGATCGAAATAAGATGAGGAAATTTTTTTCAGTTCATTGGAATGCAAATAAGAGCCCTGGAATCTTTATTAAATCAATGTGTCTAAAATCAGGTTTTGTCCTTGATGTAGATGATTGGACTCAAATCAGATAATTCTGGTTTTCATATTATGGACTATAATTTTGAGGTAGAAATCCGGATCCCCAGTATGAGGAATTCAAAGGCTCTGTCGTGACTCATCTACTTATCCATACCCAGCAGTGGTTCAATTTTATTCTGTCTCATTTATTTAACTCATAGGATTGCAGAACAAAAAAATATGAATGGTTCACAGATAAAACGGCCATGCTTAACTACTTCATATATGGCAAACGTTTGGGTGGATTTTGCTCAACCAGAATAATACCAACCTATAGTAGCTACTCATTGGCTTCCACAACATTACAGGTGAAAATTGTAGCTCATACCTGTCCCACCTTGTAGGAAATTAACATACCTCATGCTCAAGAGTAGTCATTCTGGATTTGAAACAATTCATACAATCACCTTATATCTTCAAGTTTAATCAAATAGTTGGTAAGTCGGCCACGAAAAACTCGGTAAAACCTAAATTGAATGTCATTTTTTTCTCTACACAGTCGATTGAGCAGAATACAATACCGTGAACAGAATTAGAGCAGTATGTTGTTTCATGGCATATGTTCTAAAATGATTTTATTATTTGAGGATGTTTTGAAATGAAATTTCGATTGGATTCCACTTCGGTAAGTTTCTCGTTTTCTACGGCTCTAGTGATTATTTTCCAAATATGGTTCAAATTTTTAATTGAAGGCTTTTGTAAGAGAAGATTCTAATGAAATTTTCAAGACTAAGATATTGGGTTTTCTAGTGATCATTCTCCTCAGATGAAAAATAGTGTTATTTCTGAATCGGTAATTGGATGATTATGATGGTGTTCTTTAAACGTTTATTGATCTGTGATTTGCATCTTATTATAATACATATCGAAAGAAACGGATTGCGAGATGCTTATCAATAATTTCCGTGAAAATTTCGAGTGCCATCTGAAATATAATTGCCAATCTGTGATAACAGATATTCAGTTTCAGCGACAGTTGGATCAAACATCACAGTTTAAAAGTGGAGAGCTTCTTCATTCTTGTTCATATTGAAAAAACGATAATTAAAATTCGAAGATACTGGGAACTTCTGGTCTTCGCGACATTTCAGGGGTAATGTTGAAGAATTGAGGCAAAAATCCATTTGGGAAATATTATTTCCCAAATTCTATTTATTATATTATACGTTATATACATATTCGGTATGATGTAATTCATGTATGTAATTCATCTAGAAAAAAATGGTCATAAGCGTTTCGGTTAGACATTCTCATGGAGAATGTTGTTAGAATTATATCTCGAATATTTTGAATAATATTAATCTGCTCAAGTCGACATACTATTTCCATTTCATCAATGACGATATAGAAGCTAGAAACAAATTTCGTGCAGATTTTTGCAGTAGAAAGTACAAAATAACGTATTTCAAGAATTTACATACTCCAGAAACTGTTCGAAATATGCTGCTTTACATGGAAAGCATTGATAAATAACAAGTGTACAATAATACAACCCTCTTGTGGCTCCATTTCATAAATTTTTCAAATCAACTTTTCTGTTAGAATATTGAACTCTTTTCGAAAAGTTCAAGTTTTGTATTTGTCCCTTCGAACAGTTATCATATTAATCATCGACCGTAGGCATAACCACAATAACATTCGGAATTATCCGGGTATGTAAATGAATAGAATGAAGCCAAAAGGTCCCAGGATGTTTGAGTGATCGTTTCTTCAATATGAATAATTGCGCAAAGATTTTGACTTCAAGTCAGGACCTACTTAGTGTTTCTTATAACCAGCGCACAAAATAAAAGTTTGAAGAAATGTCCTGAGCAGAAGCTTTTGAGCTCGTCGTTTTTCGGTGCAGCAATACGACTATTACTTAAAATTTTAAACGGGTCTTGAGATTAATACCAAATATATAAATGCAGAATCTCAGCACAATCGGAATAATTTCTGAAAATTATTCAAAATATGAAATAGGTATGTTAAAATAAATAATTAAAAAAATCAAACTCTATGGTTTTGATGATGTGATCTTCTAGAAATTCAGCATATCAGTCTTAATTCACAAAATGAATTTTACTTGAATTGGTCGTTTTTTCATGGAAATATAGAGATTCTTTTTTCAATATTCCAATTGAATTTTTATGGTTCCGTTGCCCACAAAATTCTGCATGAAAATTCAGTATAAGAGTCTCATTAAAAAAAAATCACTTGAATTGGATATTTTGTTATGGAAATCAAAAGATTCCTTTTTTCAATATTTCTAATTGAATTTTCTATGATTCTGTTAACACTATGCCACAAAATTGTGTATGAATTAATCTGATTTATGAAATAAATATCATTCGAATCGGATATTTTTTTATGGAAATAGGAAGTTTTTTTTTCCAATATTCCAATTGAAGTTCTAAGATTCTGTTTACACTATTTTTTTCTATGGTCTTTGTTTCGTTTGAGATTTTGAGGAACAAAAATTTTGAATGGCCATATTTATGGAACACCCTGTACGATTTGGCTGGTAAACGACTTAACCGAGCTATTTGGAAACCGAACTCACCCTGAAAATTTCAAGTCTTTAGGACTATCCTTTCAAAAGTTTTGTGGCTAACGGCCGGCCGGTCGAACGGCCCCACGGACGGAATTGAATTTGACCACGAATTGAACCTTATCGTTTGAGACTTTTTCGGCTCAAAATTCGAAAACAAACACAACATTTGGGCAAACAATATATATAGAGGAGAACGAGCGCTCAAAAAAGTGAATATGAGTCAACTCGCTAAATCTCCTGCCTCAACGTTCTTACCCAAAGATATGAAACAAACCTAAATTCAATTTCAGAGCATCGCATCATGTTCCCTCAGAATAATGCGAATATTCAATATTATCCTATCATCTCCCTAAAAGCAAGTCAAATTCTAAATCATCTCCCGCCTCGTATGACTACATTGTTTGATTATGATGAGACGCAAAGTTGTTTGAATTATTGAGCATATCTTGCTCAAGGGAACCTCAAGGATGTACGGGGGAAACCAACACATGTAGTGTGACGCAACCCAGATACACGAGGGCCAGAAATGCTAAGAGCGGGATAGCCTAATCGAGAATCCTTGTTTCTGACAACCCCTTTTCAACATCGAGTATCGATACTTAAGGGCTCTTTCGATTCATTACGATTCCCGGGTTCCCCAGATAAAATTGGGGTAAAACGGCCGTGAAGGCTGGAATTCAGGAGAGGGTCTGTCCGCGATCAGTTGAAAGGTGGGAACTTCAATGTTCATTTGTGCAAGGTCTGTCTATACTCGAGAAACGATTTTCGATTTCTGAGAATCGTTTTCGTGCTTCAGACATGCTACTGGAAGGAAGTTGTTCGGCTTGAACTTGAAAAAGATTTCAAGTCAAGGCATAACTCATAAGAATGAACTTATGACTTTATGTTCTTCAATAAAAAAACTTGATCGTGTGAATTATTGTTGTTAAATTAAGGTGTTGACGTCAGTTCTCCGATATTTTTCACTGAAAAAAACACGCTGATAGTAGATTGACTTCAACACGCGAATTCAGACTGTAGACGAGAAAAAAACAATCGGCGTATCAGGAAACATGCAAAATATACCAAAAAAATTTTTTATTAAAACAACAGCATTTGAATAGCAATTCAAAAATGTTAGTGTTAGTTCTTACAACTTTTCGTAACTTTAGAGTCCCATACACGTCAACCAGGTTATTTATGACGTGCAAAAACAGCAATCGAAATAGAGAACCTGCTATATTGCCAAATAAATCTGTCAATGAGGGCTACCGACTGTTACAATTGAATGAGTTAGTTTTACTATTTGTAATCTAATG
Organism: Propylea japonica; assembly: GCA_013421045.1. Classification (NCBI taxonomy): domain Eukaryota; kingdom Metazoa; phylum Arthropoda; class Insecta; order Coleoptera; family Coccinellidae; genus Propylea; species Propylea japonica. The sequence continues at coordinate 30,984 of JACDNR010000446.1, read as the reverse complement.
TTGAAATTTTCCAGATTTTCTAAATTCAAACTGAAAACAATACCTAGCCAATTTCTGGGCATCAGGAAAGTGAAGGGAGATATGAATAAAATACGCAAGTGATAGAACAATGAACGCAGAAAGAAACTTCAAAATGGAAGAATCAGTTTAACTGCAGAGGAAAATCAATATGTAGTCAAGAGAGCTCAACTGATACTGCTTTTTTGTCAGGACATGAGAGTAACAGAAACATATTTCGAATTGAAATCTTATTGGTACAATTTCATTCTGGATTTTACAACTATAAAAATTTTATGTTTGTTATCCATCAGCTCACCTACTCAAGGAGAATATTTACTGTTAAAAATATTTCAAAGACCAGTGTAAATGAATTAATTTTAAATGAACGTCATCATCAGTTAATATACTTCTTATTGATCTTTGATGATAAATGAAAGAATCGTGTAAGAATATATTTTAATAACCCAAGTTGTAACACTTTTCAGCTATCACAGGTATCATGTTAATAAGATCAAAAGCATTTTGAAATGATAACTTCTTCTGCAATAAACTTATTTCAACTCATTGTACTGCGTTTCCACTGAAATTATCATTTGCATCATAGTTTAGGAGTCTGTAAAATGAAAACCATAACTGCTAACTCTATAAATAAGAATACTCTTCACAAGAAATGTGTATTGAAACAGTAAATGAACTCACCTCTGAATAAGGTGTTCTTTTAAACCACTAATTTGTCATCTATTTTGTTTTAACTCAGTTTTCAAAGCAGTGATTTCATTGATCCGTAATTCATATATATGTTCTGCAATTAATCGGAATATTTATGTGAAACTCCTCAAACACCCGTAACGGTTTTTGAAAAGAAATAATACAAATTCACAATTACGTTTGAATTATAGAGGACCGCATGCAACACTAGCGGATCTAGCAGCAAATTCATAAGCGGTAGCACCATTGATTGATTGAAAAGTATAATTTGACAGTTAAAATCTGTCAAATGACAGATTCAAATTCAATGATTGATTGAAAAGTATCAATTGACAGTTTAAATCTGTCTATTAACAGATGTAAACTGTAAATTGACAGAATTTCATCAAAGTGGCACCTATACGCATCGTTGCTTTCTAGTTTAAAGCGTGAAACCCCGCGGCTTCACACACCAAATCGGAAGGCAGATTTGTGACATTCGACACATCGGAATCTTCCCGTACGTCAAACGTCACTCCTTTGCTCTTCAATTCGATGTTCAGAGTCAAGCCACGAAGTTCAACGCACCTGACAGAAAAGCAGTGAATAAAAAACGGAAATACAATATATTTGCATATTAATCAAAAAACACCGTTTAGTAAAGTCGACTAGTCAAACTTTTCCGCAAGATTCAACCCCATTCGTGGATTGTTTCCTTTGAAGTATGCTAATTATTTCGAAAGAGACGGTTTAGTTCAGGACGTCGCAAGGTATGGAAGATACAATTTGAAGGGTAATTTTCAGGACCATTAGAGGGAAAGTTTCCCGAAGTTTCATTTCTCATAGAAATGAGTTCATTACAGCGCAATTTTCATCGGGGGATTGTAATTTCTTGAGTGAAAATTATAGTTCGGAACTGATGTGATTTCCCTGCAAACTTGCGAAATAATTGTCAGCACCTGTGGGAGTAAGAAATGAAAGACTTCTGGGGATAAATTTGCTGAAAGATGCTGGAAAAATATCAAATATCATTCGACTTCAAGATTGCCTAGAAAAAGTTATTGAGTATAAAAATCCACCAAATTTTGTTCGCTTTCTTAGAATTCATCAATATAAGATATAAACGGAAGTTTGCGTGTGTCATCTTAAGATTTCGTAAAGCTATCATACCAACCGTTATAAAAAACGTTTAATTCTTTTAGAACTGATTGTGTGTCTACAGCAATTAGAAAGTCCGCAAATGAGCTTTTTGAGTTACGATCGATTTGAATTAGGGATAAGGCGATGTGCTTCAGAACCATTTCAGGACCATATATTATATGAAAACCAATTCAAGACATTATCAATTCAGGAAAAATAATTTTTCTCGGCAACCGTCCGGACTGTTAGTACTGACTTCATGGACGCGCTTGTCTTTTAGGAATGTATCATTTTGCGGACTAGTCCGTACATTACGTACTTTTCGAACTAGGCCGGAAAAAAATACGTTGCAGTTGATTATTGTCATAGCAACGAAATAACGGCTGCCAATTTCTTTCGAATTAGTTGTCAAAAGTTCTTATGTCTTAGAATTTGTTTATTCGTCAGAAAAAAACATTTTCCGGACTTACTATTTCTGCCGACCTTAAAATAAAAAGTGGGTTTTGACGTATACCTACACAATAATTGAAAAATAGTAAATCATTCAATTTCTCAATTTATACTATTTCACGTGCGATTGTCATGAGCAACCTAACACAAATTATTCAGAAGCAATAAGAGTTATGTCACAAGTGTCAGAACCCTATTGAATCATAGGTATCTCTTATGCAAAATCAATATTCAGTCAAGAATTCATATTCAATTCATAATGATCTTGAATTCACCTCGTTAACTAATCTCGCCATCAATACACTAGTTAATAAAATAACAATTTCACAGCAACAAGGTGAAAGAAAGTGAACAACTCAAATCAGATGTCGGCCATTGGTGGGCTCAGAGGTAGCGCTCTGGCCTGTGATGCCGGTGGCCCGGGTTCGAATCCCGGCGAGGATATGGACTGGACGTTGTGAAAAGTTGGTGGTGGAGTGGCGTCTACGGTTACCGGAACATAGCCATAATTGCTGACCCCATTTGTGTTAGATAAAAAAAACTCAAATCAGATGCAAAATACTCCATAAATGTACGTGACTGTAAATGTTTTTTTCAATGAAACGACTGAAAAACATTCAAATTGTAGGATCAGTACACAAGACATCTGAAGGATGAAAATCATTCGACTATCGTATTTGATTGCGAAAGCAGTTGCTCATTTACAGACTCAAAATATTGGAACTTTGTTTCATAACTCACTTGGTATTGGAGATTCAATGCAACGAAATTAATTTTATATTCCACTACCTATCTAATATTTTGATTGATTCGCCTGCTGAGGTAGATACATTATAAAAAATCAAATTTGAAGAGAGAAGAAAAAGGAGTTCCTTTTTTCTTTAACGTCGTGACAGTCAATCGACTCTTGATTAACGCTTATACTCAGTGGGGCACCGTAGCCTTAAGCGATGGATCAATTCTCATCCATAAATGATAGAATCCAATTGACCTCGATATATAAATATTTGAATGATCATTTTTCTGATATGAAACAAACATGGGAAAGCTGTCGTCTTATAATTTTTTCACAAAGAAAATTCACGCCTTGAATAAAAATTGCCTATACGTAGCAAAGGTGTTTCACACAATTATGATAATAATTACAGAATTGTTACAACGTAGGTACATTGCCCAACTACCGACGTGCGGCCTGTGAGGGTTGAAGATTTGTGGAATTTACCCTTTTTTGGTGCTGGACAACTCTTCCTTCTTCAGTAGCTGCGAATTTAGTTTTATACAGTTTTTTTTCAGTTCATGTTGTGCAGCATCTGACAAATATTTCCACTGCTGGTCTGGGAATGACATACTTCGGTTTTAAAGCCATTAACATTTTATCGCGCCTCCATGGCCAGTACTTATATGAATGTCGACTAATTTGTTATAGAACTCTTCGTAAGCAATTATGAACTTTATGTCATCCTTTTCGTCTGTCCTTTTTTTATAATTTTTTATTCCTCCGATTTCAATAGTCTCGTAAATTCGTGAAAAATAAAGCTGATCATTATTTCTTCTAATTCCTTTATCTTTCGCTTCACGCGCACGAATCAAAATATCAGTAACTTCTTCTATTTTTTCCAGTGTCCAAGGCTTTTTGCAACTTTTTTCGTGTTCTGAAATGAAATACGTTCATGAAAAAATATCTCGAAACGCGCCATACCCACTAGGGAATCAAAACCAAGCAGAGAATGCGTATTAAGAATTTGAAAATTTCGAGGTTATGATTATTTTTCGTTATTACAATTTCTCACCTTTGTAAAATTTTTCAAGTTCTTCACAATAGTTGTCTTTGTGAACAAATATTCCTTGCGAGGGATCACTCTTTCAATTCAATAATTTGCACCAATATTGCACAGAAAAACTGACCGTTAATCAAAACCACAACACACAATTAGCCTGAGATGCCGGCAGTCATATTAGAATACGACGAATGTGTAACCAATCAGAATCCAGAGAAATCGCGCGCGATTGAATTCTGACAATAAGTCTAATGAGCAGCAGGCGTATTATTATAATACGCCTTAAATTTTCAGTCAAATTGTGATATCTTCGATTATTTCGGTGATATCGCAATATGCCTAGTCGTATTAAAAAAGCCTAGGCGTATTATAAATGACTGAAATTACAATAAGTATGACTACGACATATATACCAACAGTCGCCAAATGAACGTTGGCCTAGCCTCTTCTCTATAGAATAATAGACATAAGCTCAATCGAAGCGCATCTAGAATCAACTTATCGTGGTGTTCATTAAACACTCAGCTGGAAAATTAGATAAAGCAAACCTTTCCAAGAAGTGCTCAAAACTCGTATATACCATCAGCAGAAGCGGAACGTTGACCTTTGACACTTTTTTATAGAATTTTAGAAATAAGCTCAGTGAATACTTGAGATTGATACAGCACAATAGGAATTGAATTATATTCTGAAAATCATTCAGAAAATTAAATGTAAAAAATATTAAATTGAAAATAATTCAATTCTATGGTTCTGATGAAGGATCCTGTTGAAATTTTGCATGAATTCAGTATATCAGTTTCATTCATAAAATGAGTTTCATTTGAATCGGATATTCTGTTATGGAAATATAAAGTTTTTTTTTTCAATATTTCAATTGAACTTTCTATGGTTCAGTTGAAACTATGGCCACAAAATTTTGCATGAGAATTCAGTATATCAGTTTACATACATTCACAAAAAAATTTCACTTGAATCGGTTATCCTGTTATGGAAATATAAAGATTTTCCTTTTCAATATTCCAATTGAATTTTCCATGGTTCTGTGAATACTATGGCCACGGAATTTCGAATGAACATTCAGTATATTAATCTCCATTTACAAAAGAAATTTCACTCGAATCGGATATCCTGTTATGGAAAAATAAAGATTCTTCTTTTAAATATTCCAATTGATTTTTTTGTGGTTGTATTAACACTATGGCCATGAAATTTTAATGAACATTCAGTATATATCGATCTCCATTCACAAATAAATTTTATCTGAATTGCATTTTTTTTATAATTTATATATATATATGAATTAAGGTTCTTACTTTTTATTATTATTATTATTATTTATTATATTTTATGAAACCATCTGTATGATTTGGCTGGTTAACGAACTTAACCGAGTCATTTGGACACGAATTATCCTGAAAATTTCAAGTCTCTTGGACAATCCCTTCGAAAGTTATTGTGCTACGAACAAAAGTATAACTATTTGACCAAGAATTCGTCATGAGCGTGTCCACTATCGTTTGACACCATTTCGCCTCAAAATTAGAAAATTATAACATTTGAACAAAACGAATCTTATAGCACACGTCAAGTACAACGAGCTCTCAAAAACTGATCATATTTTATTTATTATTATTTCGTTCATAAAACAATTAGCTCGGAAATAAGTATTAGAGCGTATGAAGAGTAGCGTGCCAACTTACGTTTGTCTCGGGAGTTCGCATGGATTTAGCCAGAATACTCGGTTCCGGTATAATAGATAAAGTTCAAAGTCGACACAATGATGAAAAAACAAAAAAATATGAGTTTGCTGCCCACTCAAGCTGAACAGAAATCATATCAATATTATTCATGCCGAAAACATGTTTGCTTCCAGTGCGCAAAACGAATACTGTGCCCTGATTTCGACTGATTTCATTGTTGACATTTTTTATTTGACTGAATCATTTCAACTACACTAAACTTTTTTTATGAAGATATAACCCTAAACTATCCAAAAAAAATTGTTGTCCTCAGGAGTTATATTCAGGAGTATCACGATTTATGGGGGACTCATTTTTAGTTTACAAAATTCAATAATATTTGTTGATATTTTACTTTTTGTATTCGACTTTTCTGTTATTAAGGATCCCAATTAATAATGTAAACAATTATTTTCAACAATTACCTATATTTTTCGAGAAAATCAATGTTCTATCAGACTAAAAAGCCACGTCGGTAGTTAAAGTTCAAGAGACATATATTAGTTTTGACTTTTCTTTGTGTTCAAAATATTTATGGAACTGTTTAAACAGCCACCTTCTACATGAACAGAATGAATATTAACTAGCCGCTTCTATGGGGAATTTGGAAATAACTTTGTGCCGTCATTTTGGCGGAATAAAGAACAAATTAATTTCGAAATATTGTAATCCACTTGTTTTTACATAATATACGGAATTAATTTCGAACTCACAGCAAATATTCGGAAAAGAGTTTTTATGGAATACCATCAAAAGTATTGGCTGTCTATATTGAAATTGTAGGACATCAAGAAAATCTGGCCTGAAGAATGTTTTTCTTGCCCTGTTACCAAACAAACTTAGCGCTAATTGGGGCTCGACTGAATCTTCAAATGAGTTTTCCTCTCAAAGGAAAGATTACTGTTTTAAATTCTCCCTCCACTTTAAAGTATAAACATAAAAAATTTGTTAGGGGTGTTTCAAGGAGGGTCTCCATTATGAATCGGATAAGTATTTTGGAACGAAATTAGAAAAATTTCGAATAAAATATGAAAGTACTCTCTTTCAATATTATGCTTTCATAAATATAAAATGAGGCTCGTTTCTTTTTGAAATATCGGTGAGGTTATTAAATTTTGAAAATATGTTCCTCTGAAAGGATGAAAAAACACGTTTAACCTAAGCGAGATATGTCTCGTTCTGCGAAAATATAAATGTTTAGATCGACGTGTGAATAATTGATTTGATATTATCGTATAGATATATTTAAAAAACACTTTCAATCTTACTCTCATCCTATTTTTGAAGGCGTATCAAACGATAACGAACAAATGATAATTCTCAATAACAAATATGGCTATATATAAAAAATAATAGAACTTTTTATACATAAACGAACTGCCATGAAATGAATGATTGATTTGAAATTACTCAAGCAATACCAAATTGATAAAAAATAAAAATACAATTCTATCAATTTTGAACGGTTCAAACTTATTTATGTTCCAAGAAATTTGTTTTGTGTGCATAAAAATTTTATTTTTTTATATTGTGTTTCAAATACGAGAACGTGAGATGTTGGGTGTGTGATGTGATGTGTGAATAAAAAACAGAATATTGAAAGAATAATTTCCATTGCATTTTAGAAGGCTTGAAGATAAATAAAATTCGAAAGCTTGGCACTGATGCTCCAGAGCTCGACGCATTGAATCTTCAAGACCTTGCAATGACGGAAATTATCAAATATAACTTATGTCAAATTCAGCATAAATCTCATTTATTTCGTTACCCTCCAGCATTTTTCATGTAGCAAGAAACCGTTTAATGTGTTTTAATAAAGTTATTGCTGCATCAAGGATCAAGTTGTTGGACCACTTTCCAACGTTTGTAACGTGCAGTCTGATGTAAAGTAATTATCAGATTGTATTGTAATAATAATGACACCAAAGCTATTTTGACAGGATTCGCAAAAATGGTGGACGTTCCACAGTTTATCAATATTACTTCTAGGGTTTGAATTCATGTAAATATCAATTAAAATTATTTTTACTTCTACTGGGAAATATTTTGAGAAAAAAAATTGAGGGGTGCAACAAAAAATTCTGGGGGTATTTCTTTGGAGGTGTGGAATTAGAAACATAATTTTAATCACGGATTCTGATAAATTAGGTGCCGCTATCAGAATTACTCCTTGTTTTAACTCACTGAATCATCTGAAAACCGAACTATTGGCTGAATGGAATATCTGTATATGTATTTCAGCATAATATATAGAGCGTAGGACGAAACAAATCACTCCAAAATCCAATTAACAGACGAGCAAAAATGTTGGTTTTCGGCTCGGTTTTCGGCTAATGAGTGTTCTTTGGATTCATCAATTTTTCAACGTTTCTTTCCATACGAGAATTCCAAGCGTACTGTTAAATCATGGCACTCGAAACCACGCGCTTTTTCATGTTCATTTGAAGTAATGATAATATTTGGCTTTTCATCTCGATAAAATTCATTCGTTCACATTCGAGGGAATTTTCATAACTGCAGGTAAAAATACAGACCATAAAAACATATTGGATGTTACCGAACATATGGGTTTGTCCGTTTTTACAACCGTATTTCCATAGCCACTCCCATCACTACAAATTGGTCGTTATTTTTTACGCCGTGAAAACCCAAACGCTGGCAGTTTTTACAGATGCTATGGACCAATTGGTTAATTCAAAATGTCACCATTTTGTTAAAATTATCATGAGAAATATCTATGAACATTATTGATCATTCGATAATTCCTCTTTGTATGTCCCTATTATCTGTAAGTTTTGTTTATTTGAGCACTCATTTGGTCTGCCGATCCGGTAATAAACTTGCCAAAGGAAGTAGATACTGTAGATAGAGAACGAGTAGACCGGTTCAGTTATGTTCCAATGCTTTTCAGTTTTATAATCATCCCTAAACTTTGCAAAGGGAGAAGATAGAGAGGAGTAGGTGCAAGTCGGAATAGACCGGTTAAGTAATTTAATGAATAAAATGGGTTTACCGTTTTCGAGTTATTAAAAGAAGGATCGGAATTATTCAGCAAAAATAAATAAAACTTATTGTAAACAAACCGAAGTATCGACTTCACTGAAAAACGTCCCCTCCTTTTAAGGGGAGACACATTCCTGTAATGAATGCTTGTGTTAAAGAAAATCCGAGGGGTTTTGAAACAGAGGGGATTTGAACCGACATCGATTTCCCGAAATTTAAAACCGTTAGCGAAATTCCAACATCGTGAAAATAAAAGTTTTCACCAAGTTCGCACCCTCAGTAAACGGCAGCGACTATAGGAGAGTGGTTTTGAAATTCTGGATACCACGTCTCAAAAATCGTGAAAAGTAAGTTTTCAATGCTTTTCAGTTTTTATAACCAGCCCTAAACTTTGTAAAGAGAGAAGACAGAAAGGAGTAGGTGCAAAGTCGGAATTGACCGGTTTAGTTATTTAATGCCTAAATGGGTTGAACTATTCTCGAGTTATCGAAAAAAATTCAAATTTATTCAACTCCTAGAATAATTATATTTTTATTGTGATCAAAACTTTGCTGATGTAAACGTCGCCTCCTTTACGAGGAGACACATTCAGGTACTGAATGCTTGTGTTATACAGTGTAAGTGAATAGATGTGACAATTTCTTTGGTGTTATTGCTCATCCGAAAACATGAATAAGAGTTTTCGAGAAATTCAATTTTTTTGTGAAAATCTCCGTAACCGTTTATCGTAAAGAAAACATATTTCGTGAGCACTTTCGAATCATAATGACCTATGTTTTATTCGCAATTCTTTTTCCAAATCTTAATTGGTGAAGTTTGATGATGAAACTTGGTTGTGTTCACCCCCGCCCCATTTACGGTACGGTTTTTAAAACGGCTATTCGAACCGCCAATGTTTTCTACACAAAAAAGGTAATCCTATGATGGTTTGAAAGAAGAAAACATTGCTTATAAAAAAATGTTCCGGTGGATTTTAGAGAGCGAGTTGTTTGAATCTTCTGTTCATATTTTTAGGCAAGCTATAAAATTCTGAAGTTTGTAGCACTTATTCACCAACACTCTGTATTTATCCTCTCTAGTTGAAAGGACTAAAATATTACCCATAAATGTACAGCAAACAATAAATTCATCAGCTAAATCAAAGGCAAACCAGGCACAAATGCCACATGAAGCCCTAGGATATTAACACAATCCCGCAAATGAGAGTTGTCTGAAATGAGTGGGAGATTCTGTAAAAATATTAACTACTTTCTGGCTTTCGCTCAGCCATCACAGTGAAATTGTATATTATACTACAAGTCCCAACACTGTTTACATACTTTTAAGGTGCTTTTTTTTTCTAGGATTGAAAAGATGTAGTTTTTGTTTTACATTATTTTTTTTTACTGAGTTTAGTTTTATGAGTCATGATGATTTGAAATTTCTGCCGAATATCTCGAGTATTCTCATAATTACAGGGATGCCGAACAGCTGTGAACTCGTCGATTTTCAATATGTTAATTTGAAAAGTGTTGGAAACTTCGGAATCACTGTTTATGAAAAGTATAATTGTTCGATATGTCATCTGTTAGCTTGGATGACATCCTTAGTTGACTCGAATGTGGGTTTGAGGAATTCGATTCCATTGGATAGCTTAGACAGGAAATCTAGGAAGAACAATATTGCAGTAGAAATTAAAAGCCTTGTTGGCGTAGATGTGTGCGAAACTGACAAAGGTGATATTTACTCATTAGGAAAAACTCGAGCGGCCCCCTCAAGGAATTTGTATCCTATCGTAAAAAAGAACTGATTCTCCGAAACTGTTCTAGATTAGAGGGAACTGGTATAAGGATTGCGTCTGACCAGACTGAAATGCAGAGGGCTGAAGGCAAACTTCTGAGAGAGTACCTTAATGAAGCCAGAAAGCTCTACGTCGGCGAGGAAGTTTATACAGTGAAGGAACTCGAAAAACTGAAGAGATTTGGGGATGATCAGGGAACTCACAACAGTAGAGAAGATCCAATAGTGCACCATCAACACCCGCACCCGACCGTGAGAATACGGTAGGTGAGGCAGTATCATTGAAAGAAATCCAACGACAACCTACCGAAGAAAAGAATAGCAAGGTTAGCAGAAGTAAGAAACAGAACGAACACGGTGTTCCACCTAAGAGGCAGATACCAGCTCGACCACAGAATCCGTCATTTCAACCTGGAGTAGCGAAGGAGGAGAGATAAAGACTCGTTCGACATCATATAGGACCACCGATTCCGGAACCTCACTAAAGTAAAAAACTCGAATAGATTTTTTGTTTGTATTTGTCTTTGTTTGGTGAGTTGAACTAATTGTATCTCGTTTTTAAGATTGATCCGTTCATTAGAGATTATAATGTTGCTGACTTCCCTATAACCGTGGTTGATGATATTTCTGAGTGTAGGTTGGAAGATCCCGATAAATGTTTCGGGGTTTTTCATCAGAATATACGTAGCCTGGCAAAGAACTTTGAAACATTTGAAGTAGCACTGAAACAATTTCAGAATCAGTTCGACTGTATTGTGCTTACTGAAACATGGAGGATTCACAACACGGAATTCTTCAACATGCCCAACTTCAATCTTATTTACAACAACGGAGATATCAATCAGAATGATGGTTGTGTGATTGTATACCTCAGCGATTCACTAGATTTGTAGCTGATATTGTTATGATCGGTTTTATGCAGGGCAGTCCAAATTCGTATAAGTTTAAATAGTAAAACTATAATGTTAACTGCCGTATATCGACACCTTCCACCAGCGAGTCTGATTTCTTTTTTTAAAGACTATTGAAATGAGCATAGCCGATATTTGCAAGACCTATGTTGTGGAAACACACCTCACAGACTACGTGCAACCGTTTTAACGTTAAATTTTGATGAGAGGATAGTAAATAATCTGAAACAGAAAGGACATTTAATAGAATCAACATGAGGGGACTCAAACATTTTTTGAATGATTTTGATTGGACAAATTTTTACACAGCTTCTGATGTTCTTGAAATGACCAAATATTTCATTAAAACACTATCTGATGCAGTCGCGTCAAATACGGTCAATATCGTTCAGAACAGAAAACTCGTTAAGAGAAAAAAGGATTACACCTGGAATCATGAATTCGATTTCCCGCAGGGCCGATTATATCAATTGTCGAAAAAAAACATCCGAACGACAATATGTTGAGGCAAAATTTCGTAACATATAGAAATATTTTGAACCGTCAACCGTCGAACAAATAGAAAAAAGTAAAAGTAATTCGAAAAAGTTATGGGAAATCATAAGTTAGTCCAGTAAGTAAGGAAAAAAACGTGGTTACCATAAAAAAAGTATTTAACTCTACAGGTCGGCTAACTGAAAGTACTTTTGAAACAGCTGAAACTTTCGTTGAATTTTTTACGAATGTAGGTCCTAATCTCAGAGATCAAATAGTTAAACCTGAAACTGCGCCTCCAAAGAGAGTCATTAATGAACACTCCTTGTTTCTCAGCCCCACTAATGAGAAAGAAATATTAAATTTAATTCGTTCTTTAAAAAACGATAAGTCACCTGGAGTAGATAATATAGCCGCCGAGACACTTCTTATGAACAAAATACTGGAAACAGGTATATGCCCCCCGGAGTTCAAGATCGCCATTATCAAGCCTGTATTCAAAAAATGTGATAGGGAAATCGTGTCAATTATCGACCCATATCTCTCATAACAAATTTTAAAATTTTCGAGAAGATAATTAAAGCTAGAATATCAAAAAATATAATCTAATCTCAAAGAGGCAATACAGTTACAAGCTGGACTGTCCTCGGAGCATGCTATCTCTGCGCTAACGCGGAAAATGTATGATGCCTTAGATAAGTCACAACCTTCCCTGTGTATGTTTGTCGATCTTGCTAAGGCTTTCGACACTGTAGATCATTCGCAGCTATTGGAGGATTTTGGCTTTCGTGGCAAAGTTCTTGGACTCTTTGAGAGTTACCTTAGCAATCGTCAGCAGTTGGTTCAGATCGGAGACCAGAGAAGCGAAACTAGTTCGTTAAATGCGGTGTGCCTCAGGGTACCATTCTTGGTCTGTTCTTTTTATTATTTATATTAAAGTCTCTTTTTCATTGAAAACTTGTGGTTAGGTCATCAGCTTTGAGGACGATACTTCTGTGTTCTATACCTCGGACACATGGTCTAGTCTGAGAGAAATGGTAGAAACGGACTTCGGTATAGTGGTCGATTGGTTCAGTCATAGGTTGTTAACAGTTAATATAGAGAAAACGAAATACCTTCCTTTGACAAACCACAGAAATCTCCTTCCGGACTTCGCTTCGATAGAAATCCGCAATCAAAGTAACAAAATGGTTATCAACCCGGCAAACAGCGTAGAATACCTCGGAATTACTATTGACTCTCACCTGCGTTGGAATTTTCATGTGAACAGGATCCAAAAAACCATAAGATCAATGATTTATAAATTCAAACACCTGGCCAGATTCTTGAACTTCTCTGATAAGAAAATGATATATCAAGCTCTTGTTCATTCGCGTCTTATGTATGGTATTCTGGGGTTGGGGTGGCGTGGCGGTAGTTATTGCGAAGGTTAGAGGTGGTTCAGAAATTAATCTTGAAGATCATTCTTCGTAGAGACGGCGGTACTCCTCCGATCTTGTGTATCGAGAATCGAAGGTAATGGATATCCGACAGATATTTTTTTTCAAGCTCGGTGTCTACTCGTTCAAAAATCGACATATATTTGGGGGAGTATCACATGATTACCAGACAAGTGGACGTGTCAAAAAAAACTTTTTAATTCCGTCGACCCAGAGGACTGTAGGTCAAAGATCCCACTATTTCCTTGCACCTCGTGTATATAACTTTTTACCAACAAATATCAGGGAAGATTCCTCTATTAATAGGTTCAAGACAAATTGAGGGAGTTCGTATTTTCTGTTGATAGGAATACTGTTGTGGAAATAATAGATGTTAAAAATAAAAGATTGTAAGATACTTGAATTCACACACACCATGCACGTTTCTGTTGTGTTATGGCCTACAGGAAAAAATAGGTGAATGACTGCTAGGGCTTAAAAGTGGATTGGAAAGAGTAGGGAAGTTAGCAGAATTTTCGAACAGCAAAACGAGTTTTGGTATGGAAATTGTTTTTTTTTGTTACTTTGTTGTATTTGGCGATGCGAGGCACTGATCACCACAGGCAGTCCACACGGACTTTGTGGTTATTGAGTTTATTTGTATAATTTCTGTCAAATTATTTGTAACTCAATATATGTATTTTCGCAAATAAACTATATTATTTTATTTACAGAGATTACTTTCTTTCAGCGACACAAAATTTTGATGTTTCTAGGGACACTTGGTCTCCATAATACTCCAAATAGAGAAATGCATCGGGTTTCACATCAGGTGAATATTAAAACAATGTTATGAGGATCAATTGTTAATGCCGACAAATGATAAAAAATTGTAGAGACTATATGTATATGAATAAACATAAAATTTGCCACAAGCTTGCAACAGAAATAATTTTTTCCGTCAACCTCGAAATAAGAGGGTCAAACGAACTGAACATTCATCAATAATTAGCCACTTAATAGTACTGTTTTGATGTGCAATTGTGATGGCCGACCAAACATAAAGTTTTCAGAAGCATTACGGGTAATGTTGCAACTCTACTGAAACTGAAATTTTTTATGACAAAAGTACCTCTTATGCTAAGTAAAAAATTTATTTCAATCAAGAACTCAATTCATAATTGTGATAAACTCTTTTATCAATACAGCAGTACCTACTTTCAGGTGAAATGTTGATAAAATCAACAATAGATAGAATTTAGTAGGAAATTATCTTTAAATTTTTTTTTGAATGGTATAAAGCACGAAATGTTGAAATTTGAACTATGGGATACGAAAGTAATTCAGCAGTTTCGTTAAAGAGTTCTCTTGCAAATTTATAGGTTCATATGTAATTTTCCGTTATTTTTCGTAGCAGAACCTTTCCTAGAAAGGATTATCTATAGATAAACTTGTGTAACTGATAATTGGTGAGCAAATGTATTTACTCTTTGTCGTCTCAAATTCATTTCTGATAAAACATGTATAGTAAGTAAAATTCATATGCTGCTGCAATCCGAAAGATAAGATGAAAAGAATTGTATGTTTGGGAAATTCAATATATAAGTTAAAAAAAAATGCAATAAGAAACAGTCACGACCAAAATGAGTATATTTTATACTTTAAGCATTTCCTCACATATAGTAGTTATAGTAATTTGTAAGGGGTAACAGTTCACTGCGACCTCAAGGTCTAGTATGCCCCCTTACAGAGCTGTTCACAACACCACCTTCACGGCTCGCCTTCCAGTTCCTGAGATCTGAAGGAACCCAATATCTGTGAAGGCTTCAACGAGGCTACAAGTTTCTCGCCCAAGGCATTCTTTCTTAGGTTCGCAATGGTAAAGCATTCCGTAACTAGGTGAATGGGGTTTCCTGCTCCTCACAGAACCTACACTCCTCAGTGTCCGATAATCCCATCCTCAACACGTACTTTCTGAGCTGACAGTGGCCTGTGAGAAAACCACCAGGAGGAGGGTGTAATTGTTCTTATCATGATCCAGATTTCTTTTTGATCTTGCTGTTTGAAAGTTCAGAAGGAACTTGGTAAAATTATCAATCCCAGGGAGTTTTTTCTCTCTCGGCTTTTTTCTTCTTCAGAAGCTCCTTCTTATAGGTACATTAACTCATACCACAGAAGGATTCTGGACAATGAGTGACCTTCGTGAGCCCTCTTTGTCAAGTGTATTGGTCTCTCCGTTTCCTTTGATTAATGAATGGCTGGGAAGCCAGATAAAATAGACTTTATTTTTCTTGCCTACCTCATTGAGTTTGTTCCGGCACTCCCAAACTTTCGAGTCGATGACGTAGGAGCTCAGTGCTTTAATAGCAGCTTGACCATCTGAATGAATGGCTAAATGGATTCAGCGCTGCCGTCATTTTGTACACGAGAAACACTGACTGAGTCTCAACTTGTTTGAAAAAAAAACAATTGTGGTGCAGATACCAATATGACAAACCGTCAAACTGCGAAAAATAAGGCCATACTCATAGTTTGGGGCGAATTAATCCATCTCGCACATCAGACTCTGTCACAGTCGGAACGTCATGAATCGGAAAAGAGCAAAAGAGATTGGGTGAAAGTGTAAGGCATGAGCAATGCTCGACAGGAATATTTCACGGCAACATGGGAATTTAATGGCGCTTTTAAGTTCTGACAGGCGAAATGTTTCAACGATTAACTTACAGCTCGTAACATGTGTTCGTGTAACTCATTCCGACCCATAAATTAGGGGTGGCGAAAGATTTTATCTCCCTTTCTTGCGCTCCAGAATAAAGTATCGGTTGAGATAATTGATGGTATTACCCAATTTCATATCGCGATGTACATATTTTATAACTGAGCCCTTTAGGCCTATGAAAACATTTGTCTCTGTATTTGTTGTATGAATGATTGAGCGAACGAACTTACGAATGCTAAGGTGTTGTGCGGGGGTGATTCAATCGTCTAGATTATACTTATTTATTAGAAAGCTGCAATACATTTTTGAATTTTTATGAGCACCGTCTTGTGTTAGAAGGTGACTTGAGATGGGCGTAGAAGTCAGTGGAAAATAAGGACGTCCGGCTTTGTGGCTCGGTCAGAAATTTTTTTCCAAGAAAATACAGACATATGAAGCCATTCAAAAGTTGAATTTGTTCCTCTTTTTTCTTAACAAGGTTTTTCGTCACTTAGAACAATTATAGATTTGCACCATGGTTTATGTTTATTCAATTGCACCTATTATATCTGTATTCTGACATCTTGTCTTCATTGGGGATATGAGTAGGATTTTATAGTAAATACCAGAAGGTTTTAAACTGACTTTTTCACATTATCTTTTATGGAAGATAAATTACAATAAATGATGTTGCTGTGTAACAAACGGAATGTCAATAACAACTCATTTCGTGAGAATTTGGTTCGATGGTGGAGCATTCGTAGTGTTTTCAATTTTTGATTGGCCAAATTAAATCAGATTTGTATATTATAGTTTTACGGGCAGTCTCGCAGAAAGTATTCCATGGGCGTGAAGTGATCCACTTCGGGCAGATATCTGATTTGTCCATAAGTTGGGATAAGAATCCTTGGTCTAACTATATTTCCTCACAATAGCAGCGATCTAGCCTTCAAAAGCTCCATCTTGATGTGAAAGGACACACTGTCCTGTGAGCCCTGCAAAATATTGTAGCAAATGAAGTTTCCTTAATGAGACTTCATAGAAATATGTCCTTATTGAACGGTCTTCTATAATACCACGCCCTACTTTCTCATTTTCTCATCGTGCGAAATTATGAATGCGTATTCCTACACCATAACACTTTCTGAGTTATCATATAATACAAATTCATAATTTAACACAATCACAAAAATCTTTACTTTGGTTATAAGAAACAAACCATACTGATCTAACACTGTGAAGACCAAGTTTGTTACAAAGCCTTCTCAATTGAAGAAAGAATCATATTTATGTCAACGAATAAAGACAGCAGTAACAGTAAAAAACAAATGAAAAGCATTGAGTTAAATGAATCACGCAGCACATACATAATACGGTAGTATTATGAATCCGTGAATCCTGGATCTCAACATCTAACGAGATGAATGATTGAGTTGGAGAAAACAGGCTATGAGCCTATAAAAATATGAAAAGAAGACCATAAAGTTCATCTGAAGTCAACATCAACTTGTGAAAAAAAAGTTTTTACGTAATAGGAATATTCCACTTGGTGTAATGATGAAAAGTAAATGAGCAATTATTATTTCGAACACCCTGCTTTTCATCATCATTATGATGATTTCATCGTGCGTTTAAAAAAACAGGATTTGAATCTCTTCTGAATGGACAAAAAAAAAATGTTTTTTTCTTGAGGAGAACATGTTGACAGATCCTGGCTGCTTTATAATTGTCGTCGATCTCAAAGTTCATCTAAAGTCTACTTTGAAAAACACCCCAACAAAATATAATAATTCCACTGTTCTCAAGAAAATGAGAAAAACGAATCATGCCAAAAAGCTCCTTCAGAATTAGGTCATGGAAACTGACGAGTTAAATTCTGTGGGTATGATGTGGAAACTCCATTTCACTTAGTTAAATAATGCATCGTTTTTGCGAGCCTGCGCAAAGACTATCTTGAACAGAAAAATTATAGGAAAACATGGATGCAGTCTCTTCGGGTATCCCATCACAGACTGGAGTTTATTAAGGCCTTGCAACTGGACGGCGAGCGGTAGCGCAGTTTCGAAAACAGTTCTGATGGGACTACAATAGACCCCAACCCCCTTAAACCTCCTTAACCATCTACAATCTATATGCAATTCAGTCGATGTGTCTTTTTTGAGTACTTTCTCCTGAAAAAAAAACAAGCTGAAACATACGATAGAACACTGCGGAACAGACGTTTCCAAATACAGCAGATCCGCTAGCAAATTGTAATGCTTTCGTATATTTCAAATCTCATATAACATTGATAACGGTAGGACTTCTAGGAAATGGAAAGAATGTTATAATTACGGAATGGGAATGAAATGGTGAGTTCGGGACAAAAAAAACTAATTCGCACCGAGGCCAGATAAATCAGTCGGAACTGTGGAAGAAAAATACGAAACCGTTCCCAGTGGACCATATCCTGCACGAAAGAGGAGGGGGCAGGGGAGTTAAGTTTATGAACGTGGACCACTCTGAGTTATAACTGCATTAACCCCATTAATTCCGGAGTAATTAGAATATCATTTAGTACGGGCCATGAATATTGAGCTGGGCAAGCTCTAAGCGAATTTCCAACTATATAGCTGCGATGATGTGCGCGAGGCTTAATGCCTGGTCGTACTCTGAACCATAACTAGTCGAAGTGAACAAAAATGCACGGCAGCTTGATGCAATTTTGCATTCATGGAACTTACGATTTTGGTATGATGTCACATTAAATGCATCATGATATATTCTTGGTAAATTTTTAATGCATGATATGAGATGCACTATATCAATTCTGTTTGGTCTAGGAGCCAGAATTTATTGATTAACATGAGATAAAAAGGGTTTTATTTCGTTTTTGTCATTTCCATTCGGTTCTGTGGTCAGAGGTCTATTGAGAAATTTTTGGAATATTTCAATACAAATTTCTAGAATTGATGGTGAAGTTTAACACCAATCGTTATCCTCATTAACATTCAATGAAAAATACAATATTGTTTTGTCCAAAGAACATTGTATTGTTTTATGTTGTGTTATTATTCATTCAATTTATAGTATGGACAACCTAAATTTTGACCATTATGATAGGTAAATTGTCAAATATATAATATTCGAAAATCTCAATTGATCGAAATCCGAATTCCCTATGCAATTTCTATTCTGAAATAAAATTAAATCAAGAATTCACATGCATCTGTTTATAATTAACTTATAATCTCAATTCACTCCCATTTCATTGAGATGTTGAATATCAAGATGCAAATGCATAGTATGTTGGAAAATTAGGAAAAGAATTGATGATGATGAGTAATATATGAAAAAATAATTAATTACAGCCAATGCTTTGATACTTATCTTTCATTTATGCTCGAGAAATTAATATTTTTCAATACCTATAGTATTGCTTCAATACGTGAACGGGACTTTTTGAGTACTTTAAAGACAACCGAAATATAAAAAAATATTCACTCTTCATTCAGGTATAACTTCAGCAATAACAAACTTCCTCATCTCCACATGATGGATAGGTACCATATTTCAACTATTAACCCAAATTCCAGTTTCGAGTTTGGATCTGACAGTCAGATGGCACTGAGACAGCTTATGGCCGTTGATTGTAGATCAAGGACCATTTGGAGCTGCAAACAGTCCCTCAACACACTGGCGAAGTACAACAAGCTAGTTTTAACTGGGTACCTGCCCACCAGAACATTGAGGGAAATGAAAAAGCTGATGCCCTTGCAAAAAGAGGAGCAAACATACCCTTCACCGGACCCGTGCCCTTCTGTTGGGTATCACCTACACTGATTAGGGCAGAGGGGTAGGCGTTTGGGAAAAAAGAGGAGAAACACTCTTACTGGATAAACAACATCCGGTCAAAGACAAGCAAAGAGACTAATCGAACCTTCCAAAGAGAAGGCTCAACAAGCTCTATCGTGTAAAAAATGAGTTAAGGCTGCTAATCGGCCTTCTCACAGGGCACTGTCCCGTGAGATATCACCTACACAAGATCGGTAAAGAAAAACTCCGACATTTGTAGGTTATGTGAATCGGCCACTGAAACCACCGAACACATACTATGCCAATGCACTGCGCTGGCGCAAACCAGACTTACTCTACTAGGTGGCGCGTTATTAACGCCAGCCGACATAAAAGCGAAGTCTCCTAAGGAAGTAACCAGCTTTGCTAAGGAGGTTAGATTCCTGTGAAAAACGTAGTTTTAGCATGGTAACGCACAAAAGACCTTATTGGTCGCAGTGCAGAAGGGTAATCAATGCCGATCCCACTATCTAATCTAATCTAATCTAATCTTGGATGGTTAGGCTTAAACAGTCAACAAGATTTTTTTGTGAGGCTAGAAGGTAAACCACAAAATAATTCATTTCGACCCAGGCAAAAGTAGGGAAAAAGCCAAATAATTAGTTTCAGCGGATACGGGCGCATTCGCCATTCTGAGTCAAATAAATTTTTCGGTTTTTTTATGAAAATTTCTCTCAGTTATCATCGGCAGAAGTAATTCAACCCTTTCAAACTTTATATTGTAACAATTTCTCAAGGTTTCTATCGAAATCGATATTGTTATGTGATACACTGAAAAATATGAAATACCGCGCAGAAACTATTCAGTTTTATACTCAAACTGAATATATTTGAATTAGTGAATTCGATTAATGAAGATAAGTTTATATAAGAAATTTGAGTCAAAACATCAGAGACAAAATATTAGCAGTCATCTCATCACAGATACAGCATAACCATTCTGTTACTCTGACTAAGCTTCATTTTTTGCTTTTTGTAGTTTTTCAGTTCACTCGGAGAATAATTAAGTTCGCGACGCAGGCGAAAGTAGACAAATGATAGGAATCAACTGCTACCGAAGCATTTGCCATTCTGCGCCAATTGACTTCTTCATCTTTTTATGAATATCTTCTCTAGAAACCAATAAAAATTTTCCAGCCTTCCCAAATTTCATTTGTTACTAGTTCTTTTGAGTTAAAATCAATTTCAAGATGAGTTGAAATTTGAACTTCTACTTGAACGATTCATTTAGGCTTCACATATGCATGTATTTTCAGCTATGAACTATTTGCGTTTTGTATTAATCTTCAACATGATAGATACCTAAAATATAAGTTTTAACTCTTAAATGCACGATATTTCATTTTCACTTGAAATTTCAAGTTATTTTTTATTGTTTTTAGTGACCATATTTGAAATATGTTAACAAGACTACAAAAACTGGCCGAAATTTCGCACATTAGTAAAGTGATTTGATCGTAAAATGTCAGTTTTTTCGGAAATGGAAGAGTAGCGAAAACGCCAAATAATGGTATGGACAGACACTGGCGCATTCGCCATTCTGCGAAAACTGAATTTTCCAGTTTTTTAAACATTTTCTTTCGGAACCATCGTCAGAAGTATTTCAACCTATCAAACTTAATTTGTTAGCAGTTTCATAAAGGTTACGATTGAAATCTATTGTGTGATAGACAGAAATATGCAAGAAATATGCAGAATACGCACTTAAGATTCAGTGTACTTTTCGAACTGAAGATATTTTCAGTGAACTCGATTTATGAAGATAAGTGAATATAAATAAAATATTCTTAAAAATAAATACTAAATTTCTCTGAAATCAGCCTAAAAATTGAGTTTTGGAGATTATGATTTCGGTTTTTACGGACGACCGTAACACAACTACTTCCAAACTAATGACTTTAGAGCCTACAATTTTCACGAGATTGGTTCGGTATATGGACAGGAAGTTATTTAATAAACTAGGTTATTAAAGAGAGAGACTAATGGTAAAGATATTTTAAACGCGTGAGCGAGATCATTAGTCGCTGGATTGATAACCGAGTTCATTAGGTACTAGCTTTTTCCGACAACCTCAATATGAATTGTGTATAAACTCTTGATTGGAATACACTATTATTTTATACAAGACATATATTGACATCATATAAATTTCTATCTTTTATGTTCCAGTGGAGTTTGGACATTTACTCTTCTGCTTCTGAATGTTTTGTGCTTGGTTGCCCATGAAAACTGCACATAATTAGTTATTTAATCAACTATAGGTTATTGAAAAACAGGGACTAATGGTCAAGATATTTAAAGCGCGATCGGAGGAACGCTTTAATAGTTCGATACCATTAGTCGTTAGATTATAACCGAGTTTATTACAAGATTTTTCCGTTGATCTCAAAATGATTTGTGTTAAAATACTTGATTGAAATACATTCATATTTTGCAAAGACATACATTTGAACAATTTGAATTTTTATGTTTCTATGTTCCAGTAGAGTCTCGACATTTCTGGTAGTGTTTCTGAATACTTTGTGTACGGTTGCCATGAGGATTGCACATTAAAATAGCAAAAAAATTGAGAATTAAAATGGGTCATAAATGTTCAATTTAGTTCACATTAAAACCAACTTTTAAAAATGGCGCTTCGCCAATGATCCCCCTGGTACAGAATCTGTTCGATGTCAAAATCATAGAACTCCAAGACAGTACTTGTCTTGTCAGATCATAACCCAACTTCAGACCGATATGTCATTGTTGAATATCTTTTTTCCATTCAATTGTAAATTGTTATAATTTGCTACTAGTTAAGTAATTGTTGAGCTCTGCAGTATTGTCTGGTGTATTGTAATCAGATGAATGTTTATTTGAATATTATTAACGTATTCTGCAGTATTTCCAACTTGACCTCTTCAAGTTCAGCGTGGTTAATTTGTCTGATACATATTATCGATTAGGAATGATCATCGAGACCTTATTATGATCAGAGGTATTATTTAGACCTCCCTTAATGAGATGAAACATATATTTTGGAATATATGTTGTTCAACGAACGATTTTCGACTTCGTACACTGTTCAGGTCATATTGTCTGCTTATAAAGATTTATATCAGGTCACAATCACTCTTTTTCATTTAGTTTTCATTTATTGCCCACGTATAATTCATTTAGTCAATTTATATGGTCTGAAGTCACTCTAGCCCTCTCATAGTTTAGATTTTTTACCTTAAACTTCTTATAGATCAGAGGATGTATGTATATTTCGTTTGTGTTCATTTAATATTGCCAATACTTTGTTCATAAGACAACTATTTGAATGTATATCGTTTGAAATATATTTCTGTACAGCTCAGTGTGAGTATCTGAATCTAAATTGAATACGTTTTTTAGCCCTAGAAAGGTACTTTTCTCAACTGACTTCTTTTATTTAGTCATCGGAAGTTACTTAGTAAGTTTTTAGTTGTTCGTCAACTCAGAGATGAATAAATTTCTATTTTAACCTGTACTTTGTCCGGTATGAACACTGGTTAGTCACCTTTGAATATTATATAGTCCATTGTTATTGCCCTGCGTTTATTAGCCAGCTTCTTTAATTTGACTTCCTTGTTTGTAATTTGTCACAAAATACAGCTCATGAATTTAATTCATTGAATTGTCATCTCATTGGAATGCTCTTGATAGTCAATAGTGTTACAATGTCTGTTGATTCTTGTGTTGTAATGAATAATGTTAAGTTTTATGTCTTTCCATGTCAACTATCTGGAACCACCCTCATCTTTTAATTTCACAATTATGAATTAAAAAATTTGAACACATGGTTTTGAACAAATTAAACGGTCATTTATGTTCAATTTCATACACATTAAAATCAGGAGAAAGAACTAATAAAAAAAATTAGACAACAGCTTTTAGGCTACTCAAATCAAATTAAAGTTTTTACAGTAACAACAAACAAGCAAAGGCTTCTGACCTCACGTCAAGGTTTTCTCAAATCCGTTTTTTCACCATCTGAATCTCCTTTCCTTTCAGTCGTAAAAAATCAGAACATTCGATTTCGAACAGAGAAGACAACGCAAATGACATTTTCACGGAGCATAAAATCTCATCAAGCAAGCTTCAGAAGTACGTGAATGATAAAATCTGACTGCCGACATTGGCACGCTATAGCAAGCTACTTCAAAGGCCATCTCGTTCGCAAAGATGCGAATAACTTCCAACCCGTCTGTCTGTATTTATCGTTTTAAAGTTTGCTCAAGTTGCTTAATCAGGCGGAATCGCTAATAACGTATATCAAAGTAACTTCAGCGGAACGTGGAACGCTCGCATCGAGCCTAACATGGCTGATGCATTATGAAGAGAACTAATTATCTTTGTAAATACAATGAAATGCACCTTTGTCCGTGAAAAAGAATTTGAATGCGGTCTAATGAGGTCTCTGTCCGGTGCGGAAATGGGGTTACCGGAAGAATCGGATTAGAAGAGGACATTATGTTTCCATATGGGGAAATTCGTAGTCTAGAGGTTTCGTACTTTATGCCATCTGCGAGGGTGAGATTGTTTTTTTGTATTATAAAGAGTACGAAGTTATTTTCATATTTTCAGTAGCGAGGCAGGGCTCATCCAAATACTGAATGTGAAAATCTGTTGCAGTTTTTGAATGCAAGAGATTCATTTTGATATCTTCTTTTGAATTTGGTTGCATGTTCAATACTATTTCGTAGAATCTAATTATAGTTTGTATTTCGGTTTAATAGGATGGTCATTGTTCTCTTCATATTTATAGTATTGATTGAAAGGTATATTGAAGTGTAAATTGTGAAAATTCTGTTGTTGCATAAGCAGAAGTATATGAGCAATCAGGAATGTTTCTTTGAAATCAGGTAAATGTCGAAAATTTTTTCGAAGGTTCAGGAATTTTTTCTATTTTATCTAAGTAGATTGATGACCAAGTGAAAAATTTGAAGGAGTAAATTGTACACCTCAGAGTAGTTAACTCTTTGTCACCAAATAGTGTTAACTCTGACAATTCACAGTTGTGAATCTAAAAAACTCCTTTTATTAGGTTTAACACGGCTCAAAGACCTTGTCAATGCTTAACACCATCTGGCAACATTGAACCCGTGAGTGGTTGATACAACACGGTATCACATCGTTTAGGGCGTTTAAAATGTGTGTGAAGTTGGCCCCACACTTTTTGATTTCGAGAAAATTTCTGTTGTGCTGAATTGTGCTAGGTTTGTGCTGCTTTGTGCCGATAACATTTTTCTTAATTCCAAGTGGTTTTCGAAATATTTCCGAACCGAAAAAAATGAGCCTGCCCAGCACTTTTCGAAAAATGGGAACGAATGAAAAAATGTGTGCTACATTTGTGCTGCTTTGTTGCCGTAAATATTTTCACGAATTCATTTGCGTTTTCCTGCAAACTACGATAATAAAAAAAGGCATCCCAGCACTTTTGTTTTTTTTAAGGAAACATGCTCAAAGCATTGTGCTGTTCTTAGGCGAAGTTTGTGCCGTAGTTTATTTTCACAAATATCACGCTTATTCATCCAGAAATAAAGACATTAAAAAAAAGTTAGCCCAGCACTTTTTCATTTTTCTGTATGATTGTACTCTATTTGTGCCAACTTGTGCTGGTCAAATTTCCAGAAAAATCATCAGTTTCCTTCTCATATGGGGGGGAAAATAAGAAAAATCAGTAGGGTTCAGGAAAACCAGTATACCTGGCAACAGTGTATGTGAAGTTGGCCCAGCACTTTTTGATTTTCGAAAATTTTTGTTTGTGCTGAATTGCGCTAGGTTTGTGCTGCCTTGTGCCGCTTAAATTTTTTTTTTATTTCAATCGGTTTTCGAGTTATTCAACGAAATGTTTTGTACGAACTTACCGAGCATTATCCGTTATCTACATGAAATATCATATTTTTGATTTTGTTTCCATTAAAATTAATTTTTTATCGTTTCTTATTATTTTGGGATAATTAATATTTCGAAGTTCTTCAACATAGATTATTGAGTTTTTTATAATTTCATGGAAATTAAAATAATACTCAAATGTGAAAATTGAACTATATATGTATACTTATGTGTAATAATACAGGTTCGGTAACAATGTTTTATTTTCCTTCAGGTTTTTGAATGCATAAAAGTAAAGAAACAATTTTCCCTCCAAGAAAATTATGCGACCATAATTTTCATCTAAGAGTCGCGAATGAATTCAACGATATCCCGTGGACTTTGCTGTATCAAAAGTCAATTAAATTTTCACGGGAAAACATCATCAAATCATTCAAATCTTCTGAGCTTATTTTTATCGACAATATTGTCATTCGTTTAGCCCCCTTCGAATAATCAAGGCAACATAGTAAGTTCAGACGTCTATCGGAATTCCACAGTTTGCACGAATTGCAAAGTCATTACCACGTGTACCGATTTCCTACAGTAGATTGATTTATTCAATTTCCAATATTCGACGGAAAAAATTCAAAGTGTTTTCTGAATATGAATATTGACACGAGTCACGACTTATACACCACATTTTTTTCACATTTTCGGGAGAGAAAAAAATATAATTTCTGAAATATTTTTTTTGTTAACTTGAATATTCTTACAACTCAGAGAAATTTTCGAGAAAATTTGAAAGCCCAAACTCAGTACCAACTTAATACATTTATACCATATTCATTCAACCGTTGGAAACCATTTCTCGCGCAAAATGCTAGGTTTATTCATACTTACATTTTGTGAATATATCCAAGAAACCGAATGAATTAAAAGAAAAATGTCAGCAGCATAAAGCAGCACAAACCTAGCACAATTCAGCACAACAAAAAATTTTTCGAAAATCAAAAAGTGCTGGGCCAACTTCACACACACTGTTGCCAGGTACCTATACTGGTTTTTCCTCCACCCTACTGATTTTTCTTATTTTTACCCATATAAGAGAAAACTGATGATTTTTTTAAACTTCGACCCGCACAAGTTGACACAAATAGAGTACAATCATATAAAACAATTTTCGAAAGAAAATGAAAATGCTGGGCTAACTTTTTTGTCTTTATTTTTTAGGTGAATCAGCTTGATATTTGTGAAAATAACTACGGCACAACTTCGCTAAGAGCAGCACAATGCTTTGAGCATGTTTCCTTTGAAAAAAACAAAAGTACTGGGATGACTTTTTTTTTCGTAGTTTGCAGGAAAACGCGAATGATTTTCATGAAAGCACAAGCACAAAGCAGCACAAAATGAAGCACAAATTTTTTTTATTCGTTTGGTAGAAAAAAAAAACGAAAGTGCTGGGATATCTTTTTTTCTTTTTTTTTCGATTTAGCAGGATGGTCATTGCTTCTTTATATTTCTGAAGGGTACGAAGTTATCTATATTTTTAGTATTGATTGAAAGGTATATTGAAGTTTAAATGTGAAAACTCTGTTGTTTCAGAATGCATAAAAAAAGTATATCAGCAATCGGTAAAGTTTCTTTTAAATCAGCTACACTTCGAACATTATTTCGCAGGATTTAATAAGTTTTTAAAGTTTTATGATTGACGTTGGAATTTTTCCTATTATATACACAGTAAAAAATTTGACGAAAGTAAATTTGTACACCTTAGAGTAGTTTAACTCTTTGTCACCGAATGGTGTTAACTCTGACACCATTGACAGTGCTGAATCTAAAAAAGTTCGTTTTATTAGGTTTAACACCGACTCGAAGACATGTCAATGTTTAACGCCATCTGGCAACATTGAATCGTAGGTGGTGATACAACACCGTATCACATCGTTTGGGGCGTTCAAAAAACTATGACGCTAAACTTACGCTTGTCTCCGGTTGCGCCAATTAGTTCCTTTGGTTGCGGCGTTGTTAGACTCGTCCAACCTATTCAAGCCCGAATTAAGAATAGTATATATCCATTATTCAAATCCATTTACTAACTTATCGGTCGTTGGTGAATCGTCAATATCTTCTTAACAGGTTAGTAGGTTTGTACATTGTAAATTGTAAGTAGGATGAAATGCACCTTTGTCCGTGAAAAAAAAATTGAATGCGGTCTAATGAGGTCTCTGTCCTATGTGGAGATGGAGTTACCGGAAGAATCCATGTGTGTGAAGTTGGCCAGCACTTTTTGATTTCGAAAAAATTTTTGTTGTACTGAATTGTGCTAGGTTGTGCTGCTTTGTGCCGATGATTTTTTTCTTATTCCAAGTGGTTTTCGAAATACATATTTCCAAACCGAAAAAATGAGCCAGCCAGCACTTTTCGAAAAATGGGATTAAATGATTGATAAAAATTGTGCTACACATGTATGAGTTGTGCCGTTCGAATTTTCCGAAAGTTCCTCTCTTTCCGGAAAAATCGAAATTTAAGAAAAAGACAGCCCAGCACTTTCTTTTTTTTCTCTCACAAACGAATGAAAAAATTTTTGTGCTACATTTGTGCTGCTTGGTGCCGTAAAAATTTTCACGAAAATCATTCCGCGTTTTCCTGCAACTACGAAAATAAAAAAAAGTATCCCAGCACTTCTGTTTTTTTTCAAAGGAACGCTCTCAAAGCATTGTGCTAATCTCAGGCCAAAGCTGTGCCGTAGTTTTTTTCACAAATATCAAGTTAATTCACCCAAAAATAAGGAAATTAGAAAAAAGTTAGCCCAGCACTTTCATTTTTTTTCCACGAAAAAAATTTTTTGATGTAATCTATTTGTGCTAACTTGTGCTGGTCAAATTTCAGAAAAATCGTCAGTTTTCTTCTTATATGGGGGAAAATAAGAAAAAATCAGTAGGGTGGAGGGAAACACCAGTATACCTGGCAACAGTGTGGTGAAGTTGGCCCAGCACTTTTTGATTTTCGAAAAAAAAATTATTATGCTGAATTGTGCTAGGTTGTGCAGCTTAAATTTTTCTTTTATTTCAATCGGTTTCTGAGATATTCAACGAAATGTTTTGTACGAACCTATGAGCATTATCCGTTATCTACATGAAATATCATAATTTTGTTTTTGTTGTTGTTTGTTCATTAAAATTCATTTTTTTATCGTTTTCTCATTATTTTGGGGATAATTTAATATTTCGAAGATTTTCAAGGAGTTTTTTTATAATTTCAAGGAAATAAAAATAATACTCTTATGTGAAAATTGACTATATATGATAATACTAGTATACTAATACAGGTGCGGTAACATGTTTCATTTTCCTTCAGGTTTGAATGCATAAAAGTAAAGAAACAATTTTTTTCTCCAAGAAATTATGCGACACCATCAATAAGAGGCGCGAATAAATTCAAGATATCTCGTCGACTTTGCTGTATCAATAGTCAATTAAATTTTCACGAGAAAACATCATCAAGTCATTCAATCTTCTGAGCTTATTTTTATCGACAATATTGTCATGAGTTTAACCCCTTCGAATAATCAAGGCAACAGAGTAAGTTCAGACGTCTATCGAAATTCCACAGTTTGCACGAATTGCAAATTCGTCAATGTTATTTTTCCAGGTATACCGAATTTCCTACAGTAGATTGATTTATTCAATTTCCAATATTCGACGGAAAAATTCAAAGTGTTTTCTGAATATTGAATATTGACACGAGTCACGACTTATTACACCACATTTTTTCACATTTCGGGAGAGAAAAAAATTTAATTTCTGAAAATATTTTTCTTGTTAACTCGAATATTCTTACAACTCAGAGGAATTTTCGATAAAATTTGAGAGCCCCAACTCAGTACCAACTTAATTAATACATTTAAACCATAATCCATTTCAACCGTTGGAAACCAATTTCTCTCAAATGCTAGGCTTATTCGTACTTAACATTTTGTTGAATATCCCAAAAACCGAATGAAATAAAAAAAAAATTTAAGCGGCACAAATCAGCACAAACCTAGCACAATTCAGCACAATAAATTTTTTTTCGAAAATCAAAAGTGCTGGGCCACCTTCACACACACTGTTGCCAGGTATAATGGTTTTTCCTCCACCCTACTGATTTTTCTTATTTCCCCCATTAAGAAGAAAACTGATGATTTTTCTGAAAATTTGACCAGCACAAGTCGGCACAAATAGAGTTCAATCATAAAAAAAAATTTCGTCGAAAAAAATTAAAGTGCTGGGCTAACTTTTTTCTAATTTCTTTATTTTGTGGGTCAATTAGCGTGATTATTTGTGAAAATAACTGCGGCACAACTTTTTCCTAAGAGTAGCTCAATACTTTGAGCATGTTTCATTTGAAAAAAAAAGAAAAGGGCTGGGATGACTTTTTTTTATTTTCGTAGTTGCAGGAAAACGCGAATGATTTTCGTGAAAATTTTTACGGCACAAAGCAGCACAAATGTAGCACAAAATTTTTTCATTCGTTTTGTGAGAGAAAAAAACGAAAGTGCTGGGCTGTCTTTTTTCTTAAATTTCGATTTTTCCGGAAATGAGAGGAAACTTTTCGAGAAAATTCGAACGGCACAAACTCAGTACATGTGTAGCACAATTTTTATCAATCATTAAATCCCATTTTTCGAAAAGTGCTGGGCTGGCTCATTTTCGATTTTGGAAATATTTCGAAAACCACTTGGAATTAAGAAAAAAATTTATCGGCACAAAGCAGCACAAACCTAGCACAATTCAGCACAACAAAAAATTTTTCGAAAATCAAAAAGTGCTGGGCCAACTTCACACACATGAAGAATCCGGATTAGAAGAGGACATTATGTTGTCATATGGAGAAATTCGTAGTCTAGAGGTTTCGTGCTTTCTGCCTCATGCGAGGGTGAGTTTGTTTTTTTTGTATTTCTAAAGAGTACGAACGTATTTTCATACTTTCAGTAAGAGTGTACAGGGCTTATTTAAATAGCGGTTGTGAAAATTCTGTTGCAGTTTTTAGAATGCAAGAAAGAAAATTACTTAATCAATTTGAAATTTGTTTTGAATTTGGTTTTATGTCCAATACTATTAGTAGAATCTAATTATAGTATATATTTCGATTTTAGCAGATGGTCATTGTTTCTTTATATTTCTGAAGAGTACGAAGTTATGCTCATAATTTTAGTATTGATTGAAAGGTATATTTAAGTTTAAATTGTAAAAATTCTGTTGTTTT
>JACDNR010000445.1:0-56852 GCA_013421045.1 Propylea japonica | reverse complement strand
GCTCTGTAACTTTGAATAATGCTTGTCTACACTGTAATCAAAATTTGGATACCAGCTGCTCTAGGTTTCATAAAAATAGGGCTTACTTCTCAGAAAAAAAAATCAAAATACAATTGCCTAGTTTCAACTGATTGTATTGAAAAAAAATGTACTACGTAAGTTTGGCATGTTTTTCAAAGTTGGCGCATTTAGTCATAGATCATGAGATTTCAAAGATGACTACTTTGGAAAATATGCTCATCTTTTAACGATACTTTCGCCCTTTTCGTAGCTCTACTACAATAAATCTCAATTAATGATTAGGTGCAAAGGGACTGAATGCAAAGGGAACGAGGAATGCAATATCCCCTTCTGGTTGTTCACTACGGCGATAGTTGTACCAAAGATTCTATTATTAATTACACACGAAAAAGAAACGAGAAAGCACATTTCCTCATGCCCATTCATAACTACGATAGCTATATCGAAAAATTTTAATTAATTAATTAGGTTTTCAATGAATAAATGAAAACAAAAGAATAAAAGTGTTGATAAGTATTAGAATTTTTTAATGTATCGGTTGTCGGATCAGGAAACTCAACATAAAACAAAAAGATATATAAAAAACATAAACTCTATGGATAAAATCGCTTTGATCCGTCGAAATAGACCGAGCGAAAAGAACGACATCCGATTGCTCAGATTTTTATGCCGAACGGTCCAGATGTGTACTCCCCTCAATCCGAATGTAATAAACGAACGGTTCAGATCGATCCGATCAGTCCGATGTCGATGCCGAACGCCCCTATTGCATTGGACATGTTTGAATACGCGGCGCCGTTTTTCCCTTTGCTTCAAATGGACACTTATATTTTCCGATTTATTTTCTTCACTGAATGTCACTTTACGGTACGTCACGTCACTGAAACGTCACTAGTATTTCACGTGTAACGTTCCCACAGAACTTCCATGATCACGTACACTCGCTCCTACAGCGCGCTTCGATCATAGATTTATAATACTAACTAGATGGCGAACCTGTCAAAAATTTTGAGGCAAACGGCGGCCATTTGCATTTTGGGGTTGATTTGAGAGGTGCCACTTTTTCTATGAATTGAAATATTAGAATTACCAATATTCCTTTATTCATTTCATTTCAACGAATTAAAATGATAGGATTACCAATGTTGTTCAATACTAATCACAAGAATCGAAAACATTTATAATTTTAATAGACCGAAATTCAGAGTTCACAGAACACTAATATATAGAGTTCGTTTTTCATCACTTCTTCTCAAAGGAACGTCTATGTTTCAATCAAATTTCGAGCACAGATGGCATAGAACATCAAAATATTTGTGGTTCATCCCAACTGCAAATGGCGGCCATTTGCCTCACTTTTTTCTACGTGACAGTAAGAAAGTTCGACGTCCAGTTAGTATTATACTATTATAGGTCCATGTTCACGTGTAACGTTCCCACAGAACTTCCATAATCACGTACACTCGCTCCTACAGCGCGCTTCGATAGCACGCATAGAATCCTCCATCTGTCATTTAAACGTCAAAACGTGAAAGGTACACGCCGGTCGCTATCTCGACTTAATTTCATTTCGTACTAACGACCGGCCAATTACAGCGGCATAATTTTCTTGTTATTCGATTAATATCGGGCACGTCAGACGCGCTATCGAAACGGAATAAATTATAAATTGTTTCGCATGCCTACGAAGCTACCTTCGGGTAACCATTAGTCGAAACATTTGATAATGGCGATTTTTTGTACTTACTCTGCTGGAATTCCTACCATGACGTAGTCCGAGTACCATATCATTAGCGGGCTACCGTGGCTGGCGGTGACGTTCTTCATGCTGAGGCCTGAAAGATAAAGAGTGACGTTAATGGTATTCTATGGACGGCTGTCAAATAGTCGCATGAGAAGTCCGCTAGGAGTAGAAGATTGGGGATGCCAATTTGTGGGGAATTTGTCGCATTTAAGAGGCATTATATAGGATCACTTATAATGATGTACAAGATGATTTACATTTTTCTTTGATCTCACTTTTCTCTAAAACGAACTATTACATAAGCATTCTGTAGAAGGTATTTCGTACAAGTTCTTTCTTATAGGTCTTCACCATAAAAGGGTTCTGGGCCAATATGTGTCGTTTGTGCTCCCTTTCTGGTTAGTGCTTCAAAACGTAACGTTTTAAATTATTTCTGCTATATGCTCATCTTATTTTTCCTCATTCGAAAATACAGTATGCTTTAAGTAGTGCAAATTGGTATTATTCTAATAGTTATAGTTTTAAAAGGGGTTACAGTTCACTGCGACCTCAAGGTCTAATGTGCCCCGAGATCTAATGAAATCCAATATCTGTGAAGGCTTCAACGAAGCTAGTTCCTCACTCTTACAAATTTCTCGCCAAAGGCGTTCTCTCCTTAGGCTCGTAATGCCAAGCATTCCGTGACTAGGAGAATGGGGGTTTCTTCCTCCTCCCCACAGAACCTACACTCGTCAGTGTCCGATAATCCTATCCTCACAGGTGCTTTCTGACAGTGTCCTATAAGAAAGCCAGTGATGAGGTGTAATTGTTTCTTACCAAGATTCAGATATCTTTTGGATCTTCATTTTTCAAAGTTTTAAAGGAACTTAATGGAATGATCCATCCCTGGAGGATTCCGCTAGAGTTTTTCCCTCTCGGCTTTCTCCTTCTCCAGATACTCCTTCTTATAGGTACATTTACCTATACCACAGAAGGGTTCTGGGCCAATGAATGACATTCGTGAGCCCTCTTTGGCTAGTGTATTGGCCTCTGCGTTTCTTTTGATTCCCGAGTGGCCGGGAACCCAGATTAAAAAGACCTAATTTTTCTTAACTACCTCATTGAGTTTGTTCCGGCACTCCCAGATCTTTGAGTCGATGACGAAGGAGCTCAGTGCTTTAATAACAGCTTGACTATCTGAGTGTATGGCTATATCGCACTTCTTCTATATTATAGATTTATATCTAGACATCTTTCAATAGCAAAGATTTCTGCTTGAAAGACGCTCATGCAGGAGCCCAGCGACAGTGCACACTTGGTACTTGAACTTCAGTAATAAAGAAGTTATGAAAACTTTTCATTCGACGCCTTTTTCCAATTTTCTTGAATAGCTCAAAGACGGTTTGACTTAGAAGGTTACGGTTTTTGTTGGAAATAGTTTGCTAAATCTCCCTACCTTTGTATTTTGATTAGACAGACAGACAAAAAATATAATTTCAGATAAGCAGTGTCAATTCATTTAAGAAGTTATTCCCGTTATTAATCCATTTTCGAGCTTACAATTAAACATTTTGGCGACCGTGACAGGACATTATAAGCAAGGAAATGGACGTTATGAAGAAGGAACGGGAATTGTTGAGAAAATATTTTTCAAATCTCTGCAGAGAGTTGGACCAGATGATATTAGATAAGGCCACAAGTGAGCGACATCTGTTACCAGTATTACGACATTTGGAAGACATAAGTGACAGATTATTCAGGTCAGATGAAAATATAAGGACGTCCATACGGTTTTCAGAAATCGACGACGACTCAACTTTTAAAGAGGAATTCAACCAAGTTGAGTTTTTACCGGGAAGAATTGATTGAATATAGGTTTAAGTGTGAATTCTTCCTCAAAAACCAAGAAAAAAGGGCATATTATAAAACATGGTTTACTGGCCTAAATGAAAAATTGAAGGATAAGGATACATCTTCTATGAAACATTCAAAGATTATTGGAGTGACCCCAAACTTGATGAAGGTGAAAGTGTTTGGGAGATTGCTTATTGAACAATATATACTTAGATACTGAAAACAAAGACATTCCAACAGTTAATGAAATTGTTCAAGATCTCTCAGAGGATGAAAATGAACTTGAAAAACGAGAAGAATAGAACACAAAAACAATATCAGATTTGAAGAACCTGACCAAGAATTTATTAAAAGATACCCTAAAGCTATTGAAGAATCTTTAAGAGGAGAAGGTAATAGAGGAAAATTGAAAAAACAGAGGTGACAGAGGGGAAGGCCAGAGAAAGACAGAAAAAATGGAGGATTTGAGAAAATTACGTGACAAGAAAAGGAAAGAAATTGAAGAGGAAATTAAGAAACTTAAAGAAATAACAGGAAACAAGAAAAAGTCTTTGATAATGAGGATTCTGAAGGAGATTTTGACAGCACAAGATGGAAGAAGAAACGCAAGAGGAAGTCAAAAGAGGAAAGGAGCAAAATGAAATGGAAGAAGGTTGAAATAGGCATGAAGAAGACGTTATGGTTATTAACTATTGTTTTGGCTCAGTTTCAATATCCAATAAAATTGTTGAGGGGGGAGAATGTTGGAAATAGTTTGCTAAATCTCCCTACCTTTATCCAATAAAATTGTTGAGGGGGGAGAATGTTGGAAATAGTTTGCTAAATCTCCCTACCTTTGTATTTTGATTAGACAGACAGACAAAATATATTTGAGATAAGCAGTGTCAATTCATTTAAGAAGTTATTCCCGTTATTAATCCATTTTCGAGCTTACAATTAACAGTTTTCACCAAACGAATTCTCTCGAAAATCGATGTCGAAAATGTGCCACTCATTTTGTTCTAGCTCATCGGGTTTCTGAGATCCCATCAGCCTTGAAGTTCTGATGACATTTTTATAAGAATTATTAATTTGGCTAAAGTGAACTTTACCAGATCTGATAATCCTTAGAATTCACCCCGAGGCAATAATTACGATATTTCAAAACGGCGATTCTCAATGGTACAAGTTCCAGAGCAGAGTTCGACTATAGTCGGGAAATCTGACTGAGAAAACCTGAGAGCTCAAATTAATGTCGAGAGATCTGAAAAAAATTCAATTCGGTCCACTCACTGTAATTTCTCAATACAATCTCAAATCTCAGCAAT
The DNA here is from genome assembly GCA_013421045.1 of Propylea japonica. Lineage (NCBI taxonomy): Eukaryota > Metazoa > Arthropoda > Insecta > Coleoptera > Coccinellidae > Propylea > Propylea japonica. The sequence continues at coordinate 51,947 of JACDNR010000445.1, read as the reverse complement.
CAAAAATCCAATCAATACTCGGAAGCGTTGAAAAACTCAACAATACCATCAACGATCTATCGAATCTATAGATCGCGACGGTATAGATCCATAAATATAACACAGTGGAATAATTGAATCGATCTAAACATAATAACGTATATATTTACACGAGATAAACCTGATAATGCACAAGTGTTCCGATCGAAATAGATGCTTGAACTCAACAACAGGACAGAAGATAGTCAGTCAATTAAATCCATCTGAGATGGAGTAATTGAAAACGGTTCAATGATGACTTTAATTTTGATGCTGTCGATCTTTATCTAGCTAACGGCAGCGGTCCGATAGAGCGTTTAATTTGGACGTAGAAAATTTGGTTAAGAACGATTATGGTACAATCTTGTTTGGGATAGTTCCTTGTCTTGAAGAAGACATAGCATTTTCAGTCTTGTTCATTCTGAAAAAATGAGGTCTTGGTCCTTTCGGAAATAATCGTGTTACGGTCTGCAGAAGATGGGAAAGTTGAATCATTTTTTTAAGTCTCTTGGTTGATCAGCTTTCAAAGCAGATCCCCATCAATTGAACATTAGTAATAATGAAATAACAATAAAATAATAATGAACGAAGGAAAACAAATATAAAGAAAAAGTAACTATTAGAATAAACGAAGAGGCCAATATACTTGCCAAAGAGGGCGCACGAATGGCACTCATTGGCCATTGACCCTTCTGTGGTATAAGTAAACGTACCTATGAGAAGGAGTTTCTGGAGAAGGAGATAGCCGAGAGGGAAAAACTCTGGCGGAATCTCCTAGGAATGGATCATTCCACTTAGTTCCTTTGGAACAGCAAGATCCAAAAGATATCTAGTACCGTAGTCATATATGATGCTTTGGCATAGCGAGGGGAAGGAGAGAAACGCCTTGGGCGAGAAACTTGTAATAGTGAGGAACTAGCCTCGTTGAAGCCTTCACAGATATTGGATTTCATCAGGTATCTGGAACTGCAAGGAGAGCGGTGAAGGGGTGTGGCCAGAAAGCTCTGTAAGAGGGCACACTTTGAGGTCGCAGTGAACTGTAACCCCATTTTAAACTAAACTAAACTTATAAACATGAAACTCAAACACTAAAAAGCCACTTTTCAGTAGAATTAATTGAAGAAATCAGTTTTTCTCCATTACATTTTGTTCTAGCTCATCGCGACGTTTCTGAGAATCCCCACTATTAGACAACGAATTTAGGACAACTGTACATTTACAGCAAAATGAACCTGAACGAAAAGTGTAAAACTCGACTGAAGCATAACAATTCGTTTCGTACCTCCCAAAATTACCTGCCAGTCCTCCATTTCCAAGATGATTAATACTCAATCATCGCATACTCTAACCTATGGACTCTCGATCGATTGTCCAGTCACGCCGAAAAAAATGAGACGATCGACAAAGCGATAAGAATTCGATTAACCAATTTCTCGGGTCCGAATTATCCGTCTCGAAGGACCAACGGTTCAGATTAAGCACGTTAATAGGTTTGTTCCAACAGCTGACTTTTGTACGGTAATTTGACGGTCACGAAAGTTAGTAATCGATCTTATGCGCACGTCTAAACTTTGACCGTACAAAACCGTCCAAACAGTACTTGCTCCAGACAGGGATCGAAATGACGATCACAAAACCGTTCCACTCACGGTCCCGAAGCAGGATGGAACAAAAACGAAACCGTTCTCAAACGATACATTTTCAGTTGGAACACATTTTTATCTATTGCGCAGAATCCTGACGATCATTGTACGGTCAATTCTTGAGTTGGAACAAACCTAATAAGTCCATTTTGGACGGCGTCAGAGCTGTCGCTGGAATGGGAATCGCCGTGTGAAATATCGTCAGTATTTCTAGGCACGGGGTGAATTTGCAGAACCAATAATCCTCGGGTCCGAATTAAGACTCGCACAGACCAACGCGGAGAAAAACACGGAATTCGTAGAAGAAATTCGTTGCTTATATCTGTACCAGTGTGACCTGGTCCATTTAATGACGAGTTAGGTTGATGCTCACTTGGACTAGAGGAGACGAAGAGTTGTTTTCCGCCGGAACGGTTTGCACTGAATCAAATGGGTAGACGCTCACTTAGGAGGCGCGAAGCGAAGAGCCGAATCGTAAAACGCGAGACATATTAAGGTTGACGCTCACTTGGACGAGACGAAGCGAAGAGTTGTTTTCCGCAGGCACGATTTGCACTGAATCAATGGGTAGAACGCTCACTTGGGAGGCGCGAAGCGAAGATCAGAATCGTTTGATTCAGTGCAAATCGTGCCTGCGGAAAACAACTCTTCGCTTCGTTTCGTCTCGTCTCGTCCAAGTGAGCGTCAACCTTTAGACGCGCCCTTGGACGAAGCGAAGCGGAAGGAACGCGTCGTTGGGGGTGTTTAGTATTGAAACAAATGGGTAGACGCTCACCTAGGAGGCGCGAAGCGAAGAGCAGCGAGGAGGCGAGTCGTTCGACGCGTGGATCATCTACCCTTGTTTATGCGGATTGGCGGAATGCAACAAGGATAATAAAATTTTATTGCGTCCTAGAGATAGGGGGAATTTCTTGCGATGCCTGCTCGACGCATCGCTTCGTCCAAGTGCGCGGTCCTCGGCAAACTTACGCATCGTCTCGTGTCGTCCAAGTGAGCGTCAACCTTTAAGGGTTTGAATGACTTAATGCGGTAGAAATTTCCGCAAGTAGTGTGAGAGAAACAATATAGTTGAGTGTTGGAATTACTTTGTGCGGTTGAAATTTCCGCAAATGATGCGGTTTTTCTTCCTCGGTGGTGTAAAAGGTCCTTCATACGAAACAATATAGTTAAAGATTTGAAAGACTCGATGCGGTAGACATTTCCGCGTTCGTGTGAGAGGTCCTTTATCCGGATCGAAGGACCAGCAGTCGAACGCTTCATATTAAACGCGATTTCGGACGCGGCGTCAAGAGCTGTCCCGAGAAATTGGCCCGTGTCCGAAAGGCATACTTACTCTTCATTTTTTTCTTTATTAAACGGCGCTATTAATCGGTTCTAAAGTTTAATTATCTCCTCAGCGGGCCTGGAATGACTCGAACTTTCAAGCTGTTGATGTAACGTCAGCGAGAGAATGACTGTCTTGAATCGGCGTTGATAAGAAAACCGCAGGTCTGTCATTCAGGATGTTGGCAGCACTGCGGGTGAGAGATCTCGAAGGTTTTGTTTGGTATTTGTTGTGATTTGTTTTACAGAAAGAATTGGGTTAGGAAAAAACCAGTAGGATTATTGGCAGATATCTTTTTGAAGAAAAATATGGGAGAGTATGAATTACGATATAAGATATCGCTCTTCAATTCAGGAATTATTGGGTGACGCGTTAGCCAACTGCCGATTTCACTAGTAACCACAGATTATCTGAAAACTAGCCGCATAAAAACTGAGAATACTGCAAATATCCTGGATTTATTTTAGACCTTCCTTGAGATAAGCTCCTCATAACGATCCAAAATAGAGCATAATCTAAGCGAATTAACGCTATGTGAAGATTAATTTAGTTTAGGATATCTGGTGGAATTTCCATCAATATTTGCTTTGTACAGGAATTATTATGAGAGGAATTATGCGGTTTGAGATAAAATAGAATCAAATTTCTTGCTAGTCATTATTTATATTTATGCTTTCCCATCCTAAATATTCGTCGCTGAATTTATTATAAAGGGTTCACTTCACTGTATTCAAAACGTAAAAAATGAATTGAAAGCGTGTTTCGACACCTGAAGAAGCGGTTGATGTTTTGCCATCAAAAGTCACATAGATTTTAGTCATTCTGTGATGTTTTGTTGTGATATTCAATGGATTCTTTGATAGTTGATAGTTAGTTGATAGTTTACAGAGGGGTTACAGTCCACTGCGACCTTAAGGTCTATTGTGCCCCCTTACAGAGCTGTTCTGGCCAAAAACCTTCACAGCTCGCCTTCCAGTTCCAGAGAGAATTTCCCCAATATATTTGCATCAATTCGAAATATGTACCAATCTTGCATTTTCTTGTCACTCAGTTATGTTTTGAAAGACATCCATTTGAATTTTAGGCAAAAACTCATTCCACTTAGCATTCAGAGCTCAATGAGTAAGCACGGTCTGTGAGACCGGCGCGACTACCCATGTAAAAAATTTTGACGCGACTATTCGAGGGTTAAGGGCTTTCCTGACAATTTTTTTCGAGATATTTCAAAAATGTTATTATCGAAGCTTGGATAACCCGATATAACATAGCTTGTCGCCTTAGTTTAGTTTATTTTATAAGGGGTTACAGTTCACTGTGACCTTAAGGTCTATTGTGCCCCCTTACAGAGCTGTTCTGGCCAAAATCTTCACAGCTCGCCTTCCAGTTCCAGAGATCTAATGAAATCTAGTAACTGTGAAGACTTCAACGAGGCTAGTTCCTCACTCTTACAAGTTTCTTGTCCAAGGCATTTCCTCCTCAGGCTCGTAATGCCAAGGCATTCCGTGACGAGGTGTATGGGGGTTTCTTCCTCCTCCCCACAGAACCTACACTCGTCAGTGTCCGACAATCCCATCCTCAACAGGTGCTTCCTAAGGCGACAATGTCCTGTAAGAAAGCCAGTGAGGAGGTGCAACTGCTTCTTACCAAGATCCAGATATCTTTTGGATCCCGCTGTCTCAAAGTTCCGAAGGAACTCAGTGGAATGATCCATCCCTGGGAGATTCCGCCAGAGCTTTTCCCTCTCGGCTTTCTCCTTCTCCAGAAACTCCTTCTTATAGGTACATTCTTTGATAACGGAGGTGGCACTAAATTTGTATCGGATTTTCGAGTAGAGACTTGACAACTTTGAATTTAATTTGCGAACGCACCATTTTACTAACCATCCTCAATTTATTGAGTAAAATCAACGTTTTCTCAGATTTGAAAATTATGAGGTAACACCCGATGCCTGTAACGGTTGGGAGTCAGCTATGAGGTCATTGAAGTAATTTTGAAACAAAAATATTTCGCAAACGGTACACATTATCGAGTTTTTTCAGAAGTACCTTTTTGGTGTAAAATGGAATGATGTTTAAGTTCACTTTGAATTCTGCTCAATAAATCTAATATTTAAAAGTTATGTTCAATACTAGTTGGTACGATCCGTGTAAAAAGCGCCCCCTATCATGAATACGGATGGCGCTACGAAATTCTTTTACTGAACAAAACCCCATTATTTTTCGGTTTTCTTTCTATCCTAGAAGGGGATCACCATTTTTTGAAACACCCTGTAGTAAAGTACACGATTGAGAAACGTTTGCAAATTGTAAAAAAATTCTTTTTTCAGTTACCGCAACTTTTAGTGGGTTGACTTAAATTTTCGGTAGTTATTCTCGGAATAGTAGACAGGCAATAACAAGTTTAGTACAAAATTTGTGTCTACATATTCGTTGTGTGATGTTGCCGTGTCAGTGAGATACCGGGTTGTTCCAAGTATCGAAAATATTCTTGCCGTTCAGGCCCCGTATTCTCGACAAGTTATCTTTCAATGCGTATACGAACTTCATTGCGCGGTATGCATTTTTGCAGGTAAAAGAGGGACTCGCGCAATGAAGATCGTATACGCAATGAAAGATCACTTGTCCATGGTACATTTCAATATTTCTACTGATCTCGCAGGTGCGGAAATCTTCGACGTTAATTTCCTGATTACAAGAAGATATACGGCGTCAATCTGTCCCGTATTAGCGCGAACGTACATTCGTTTTCGCGGCCCACGCCCGTGTAGAGATCGCGCGATTATTCCTCGTGAACACGAAAACGGATCCTTAAGTCCTCCTCACCCACGCTTCAGGTGTGATCCGAACGCGACAAACATCTGCCGATCGATTTCCTAATGGGTATTTTTAGAGGTACGATCACCGCTTCTGAGATCACCTTAATGAGGGTAATGCGATATTGGATTGTCGACGTTTTCTATGGTTGTTTATAATGATTGTCTCGAATATGTTAGCTTTTTATTATTTTTTTATTTAAAACTTGGAATCTCGGTACTGTTACGAATATTCGTCAAGTAATCTTGGTGAATGGGTAGAATTTTGAATTTAGGGTCCAATTTTAGTCACTCAAGATGTTTTCGCGATGAAATTCTTCAAATAGTCAATCAGCTTCATCTTGCATCGGAGTAAACCAAGTTGTGGTCTAAACAATGCCTTATTCTTGAGAACGCTGTCGAATTGTAAGGATTTGGATTTTTATCAGACGTTACTCGTTCGTCTACTGAACCATGATGAAATGTTGTGTTTTTGTACCACTGTGTTATCAAACAATCTAATGAATATCACAGCAAATATACACGACAATGGCATAAATCTGTCCTAGCACATAACAAAATTATAGACTCCCAGATGAACAATTTCATAATTATAAAGAAAATCGTGTACCAAACTTTTCGACTCCACGCTCGTGAACCCAGCTGGCATACGTGAGATGCCAGCGAATGCGGGGAACACTAATTCATCTAATTAATTCGGTGTCTACGCAGTGAAATACCATGCGATCTCATTAATTTCAAACGAACGAGATGAACAACTAATTAAGTTGTCTATGGTCGCCTATGACAATTTGATGCGACACTCGATAAAGACAAGTATTTAATTTGCATAGTGGGCCATGATATGAATGATACGAGCGTTTGAGAGATGGCTGACAGTTAGCGTATGAGTGAAGCTATCGAAGGAGAATAAATTCAAGATGGCTACGTTTTTTCAGACCGTTGAGTTGTTGACATCTTAATTTTCAATAGAGATTTCCAGTATCCAAATCTAGGCTTTTGGTCATGTGACAGCATTGGGAGTAGTGTTAAATATATACGTATCCAATAATTCACTTAAACTTTCGGGTAATTAAATCTTAATTAGTGGGGATGAGTCGTGACAGAGTGGCCAGTTGGCATCGTTGTGAAATGTACTTCAATATTCAACCAATGGAATTAATGCTAACGCGTACGTCACACCCAGCCGACAATTCTGTTCTGTTTGAATTCGCTGGCTTATTTCGATGATTTCAATAGGGGCATTCGGCATTGACATCGGACGTATCGGATCGATCTGAACTGTTTATTACATCCGGATTGAGGGGAGTACACATCTGGACCGTTCGGCATAAATATCTGAGCGATCGAATGTCGATCTTTTCGCTCGGTCTATTTCGACGGAGCAAAGCGATTTTATTCATAGAATTTTATGTTTTTTATATATTTTTTGTTTTATGTTGAGTTAGCTGATCCGACAACCGATAGATTGAAAAATTCTAACACTTTTATTCTTCTGTTCTCAATAATTCATTAAAAACTTAATTAATTCATTAAAATATAGCTATCGTAGTTATGAATGGGCAGGAGGAGATATTGATTTCTCGTTTCTTTTTCGTGTAATTAATTAATTAATTAATTAGGATCTTTCGGTACAACTATCGCCGTATTGAACGACCAGAAGGGATATTCCTCGTTTTCTCTGCATTCAGTGCCTTTGCACCTAATTATTCAATTGAGATTTTACCGAAGAGCTACGAAAGGGTGAAAGTAGATATCGTTAAAAGATGAGCATATTTCCCAAAATAGTGATCTTTGAAATCTCATAATCTATAAAAGTAGAACAGAGCAGTATGTCCTGTGGCAGATGCTTTGTACCTTTCGTTTATTCTCAGATATTACGGATGAATCTGTACGATCTGTGGTCACGTTACTAAAAAATCCGTCTGCTCGCGGAGGTCAATGCCGAACGGGCTTATTCATGAGACTCTCTACAGAACTCAAACAAGTTTGATCAATTCACACTGAAGTCAAACTCGACATAAAACTTCGGTTTTTGATTCACACCATAGAACACGAAAAACCGTCATCGAAAAATAATCAACCCAAACAAGTTTCACAGCCTTCCATTGAAGTGTCACTCAACATCGGACATTAACGCGAGAAAGACAACTTCGGACACGTTTCTTATCGAAATCGCAGCAGCGACCATTTGACCAAGGCCAAGGCCGACGGGGAAAGAAGAAGACAAATTATCTGTGGATATTCCGACGGGACTCCGACGATGTTGATTGATGAATCCGTGTGAGATTCTGGGAAAGGCGAGGATGCGATTTTATTTGCCAGATGGTTTAATCAACGCTGCGAAGTTGCCAAGTTCGGGGTACTTCAAAAGCGGACGCGGTATTATTGTTTGGCAAGACGATGTTCGTTTCGGCCAGAGAGAGGCATTAATCATAGAATGTAATTGTTTTCTGTGGTCGCGTGGGGGTAGATAGATGTAGGTGCGGATGCAGTGTCTAGTCTACGAGTAGTTCGAATGTTTGAGTCATAAATTGATTCTTCGAATGTCTGATGTGATTTTTTGCTGTAGGTGGGAAAAAAATGGATGTTGATCTTATGTGGCATATGCTACGTCTGAATATTCTGCTCGGCGTGCAATTCTTGCGCTCAGCTGGTCTTTTATTGAGCTCTCTTCGCTCACTTCACTCTGCATCGTGATCTTTTATTATCAGAGCGAGCAAAAAGATCAGATTATTCGCTCCCGCTCAAAGCGAGAGCTCTTCCAAATGTCATTTTATTTCTAACCTAAGAGTTAGTTTAGGACAGTTTAGGTTAGTTATTTATGTTCTGGATGTTTTAACGAAAGATTAAACTAATTTTGTTGTTACAATATGTGGTATCGCGAAAGCAGAGACACACCGTTTCAGAGCGAAAGACAGCAAATAATAATTTTGAAGTTACGGATTCTTGGACTTGACAAGCCTTTGCGCCTGCGTTCTTTTATTATTTTCACTCTACAACAAATGTCTTGACGTCACAGATAATCTTGCTCGCTCCGCAGATCATATTTTCAGAATTCAATAGAAATTGTTGACTGGCTTTATTGTCATATCACGCAGTACATTAATCCTAGTTTGCTCCAGCAAATTGCAGTGGGAATATATTTGCTCTGTAGTTTCTGTAGCAGATTCACAACTCCAAATATCGGAGTGCTCCTTGACGACTTTGTATTGGTGATATCCCAACTAAAGATACAAAAGGCCCAGAAAATCTCTTCCACGTGTTTTTCGGTAAAATAAAATCTCGTTTGGCCTTCTTCGTGTAGAATATAATCAATATCTTTGCTTGCGGTGTTCATGCAGTGCTCTTCATCAATGACTATCAGCTGCAGTGTCATCCACCTATCAAAGGCAATCAAAATTCTGGTTCTCCCCTTAGAGTCTAGAGGAACCCACTTGGTCACATCTCCATTTGATTAGAATTTAAGTTTGGAGCATTTTTAGTGAATTTTTCGAAGATAAGTATCTTTGGAGGGTGTTCTCTACAGACGTTTCTACTTTCTTCAACGGTTCGTAACTCTGTCGAAGTAGCAGTGAGATTATGGAGAGTAGTGAGTTTTAAATACCCTACAAACCAAGTGAAACTCGCGTTGCATTCTCTTGATCTGCTCTGTAATCTGGATTTGTTGGCTTAGGACTGCTTTCTTGATTATTCTGATATTTCTTCTCAGTAGGTTCGAACGTAAAGATTTGATAGTGTGGCTTCTGGCTGCGACTCGGCTTGATTTCTTACAATAGACCTGTGGCTATCCAGTATTCCCCAGAAGACTTTTCTGCTTTCTTCAACAACGGTTCGTAACTCCGTTGAAGTAGCAATGTAGAATTCAATAGATTGTGAGTCTATTGAATTGACATGTATCTTTAAGGGGTATCCTCGAAAGACGTTTCTACTTCCTTCAACGGTTCGTAACTCCGTTGAAGTAACAGTGAGATTATGTAGAGTAGGGGGTTGTAACAGATAATGATACTTTTTTCAGAACCATGTATGCCTTCACCTGTTCCTTGCTTTCTTAGCGGTCCAAATGTATAACAGATGAGATGTTTCGAATAGATGACCTTGTGTCTCTGAAGTTACGTTGTTCAATTGGAAATTATTGCCCTTCAACTTTTCTGGTGCTCTGAAACTAAATTCCAACTCAATATTAATCACCGAACTAGTAATTTTATCACACTGAAACGTTTTTTTATTTACCTTTAAAAGAATTTCCATCTTCGTTATTCAAACTTCACAACGTGTGAAACGGTTTTCCAAAACATTAACAATTGTCATACCCAATATCAGGCATCACTTCTTATCATCTTTTAATTACATTTATCGCGATCCGAACCGCCGATTATCAATCGAAAGAACGTGACCGAGGAATTCGAAACACGTGAGAAATAAAACCTTAATCACGCTCATATCAAAGATACCTACTTTATCGGCCGATTCCACCGTACAGACATCAGACACCGTCGGCATCCAATCCTCCCGATTTATGTCCCCGAACGCCACCGTTTCGCGTAATTTCTATGATCTTATCGCGCCATCGAGTCTTTTTACTATATCACTCTCTATGCGTTTCTGGAACGCAACCCTGCCGTTCCGAAAATCGATAAAACGGACGACTAATGGACCGTACGCATGAAAGTGAAGTATCGATATCGGGAACGTCACGATTGATGTGGTCGATCCGGTCCTAGATCGCAGATTGTCACGATATATCCGTCTGAATTATTGAAAAGTATCGTTAAAATAACGATCTACGGTCGTTCGTACTCAGAGACGTGGAATTGTGAATGAGATTCTGACAGATGGACGTCAAAACGCGAGGGTTAGTCGGATCACGACTCAATGTCGTCCGGTTCGTTACGGTTCTGTGGTTCGTGAAGCCGATCACAGATCATCTGCATGGGTGCGTTCGTGATACGAATTGACGTTTATCTTGTGGGGCATAGAAATGGATTGTAAACAAACATGGTATCCGCTGATCTACAATTGATCTTCTTACACATCGGATGAACAGGTCTCGGCTAGCGAAGAAACACATTAAATTTAGGCGGAAATCATTTTATTTTCTAACATAGCAGAATTCTTCTTTGGTCTGCGCACAGGTAGTCGGTGGTAGCTAAATCTGAAGAATAGGATGGACGAAGAAGCAATTGGAATCCCACTCGGTGCAATTTTTCCATGACAGCCAATGATTTGTAATAAGGTGCATTATCTTGTTGAAAGAGCACTCTTTGTTCTTCATTTGTGGCTGTTTTTTGGAAGAGATGTCTTTCTTCAAGTGCCCTTATAACGATTAAAATAATCGATTTTGATGGTTTTGGCCTTTTCAAGGTGGTCAATAGGTGAACAGATTCCTCGCACATCGGTAACCGTTACTTTCCAGCTGTCTGTTGCCCTTTTGATCGCACTCGTTTCTCTGCTAACTAAGTGTGTCAGATGTTTCCTAGTTCCTCAGGTTTTTAGTTATAAGTCCTTTATCAGTTCCTTAGTTTCTCGAAGTCTCAATTTTCCATTTCCTCAGTTTCTTGATATCTAAGTTCTTGGTGCCTCACGTTCTTAGTCTTTTATTTTCTTATATTTTTAGTTCTTTAATTTCTTACTTTCTCAGTTTCTAAGATTCTTATTTTTTTTTTATTTATTGGTGCATCAGTTTCTCAGTTCCGTATTTTCTTCTACATATCAGTAAATGATAGTTGATTTTAATGGATCCTGGCCCTAATAATTAATGTTCATCTAGTTATTCTTTCGAGGTTTCAAATAACTTGAAATTGCGACAGGTATCCTTAGGAAGATTGGTATTTTCTAAAATCATTAACATTAACATTACAATCAGTATATTATAACCATGAAACTTTTCGATGAAAAACGCAATAATTATTCATAATGACACGGTTTCACATTTCTGAACGGATGCAGCGCATTTCACTTAAATAAATGCAAGAATTACAATTCCTAACACATATTCAACGCATCTTGTTTTTTGATGAACTGCCGACAGATAAACGTCAAAATATGCGAATACGTAATTGGTTTGAAGCATGTTTGACATTGCTGGTAAAACACGAATCAACATTCCTTCTAAAACACGCCAGTTTCTAGATTATAAACGCTCAGTATTGCATGTCATTCCTGACAAGCTCGAAATAACAATTTTACTTCAAATTCAATGTTATGAAACTTCAATTCTAACATTATTTATTTCATACAATATGGACACATAAGGGGCGTTCGGCATCGACATCGGACTGGTCGGATCGATCTGAACCGTTCGTTTATTACATCCGGCTTGAGGGGAGTACACATCTGGACAGTTCGGCATAAAAATCTGACCAATCGGATGTCGATCTTTTCGCTCGGTCTATTTCGACGGATCAAAGCGATTTTATCCATAGAGTTTTATGTTTTTTATATATTTTTTTGTTTTATGTTGAGTTTCCTGATCCGACAACCGATAGATTGAAAAATTCTAATACTTATCAACACTTTTATTCTTCTGTTTTCATTTATTCATTAAAACCTAATTAATTCATTAAAATTTTCGATATAGCTATCGTAGTTATGAATGGGCAGGAGGAGATATTGCTTTCTCGTTTCTTTGAGCATATTTCCCAAAATAGTGATCTTTGAAATCTCATAATCTATGGGGGTAGAACAGAGCAGTACGTTCTGTGGCAGATGCTCTGTACCGTTCGTTTATTCGCAGATATTACAGATGAATCTGTACTATCTGTAGTCACGTGGCCAAGAAATCCGTCTGCTCGCAGAGGTCATTGCCGAACGGGCTTAGAAATGACGTTTACCTCGCGAGGCATAGAGAAAACCTTCTTGTTTACAAAATGTAACTCTGAACTTTGCCACACGTCCCATATAATTTCATCTAATGCTCATTTAACGATTCCAATTTACATATTCAATGTGAATTCCATCAAAAAAACGAAATTAATGCGTTTATTACTCTCCGTTCAATTAAAACGCGATTATGAATTTTTCATTTCGACGAAAACAGAAACTTTACTTTTGATCTAGCCGTGAGGAATTGCTATTAGTTATGCCTGAAAAAGCCGAATAGAATAACGAATCTGTTGCGTAACTAGAAAAGAAAATAAACGAATAATGTATTATTATTGTAATACATGTTCGCGAAGGTACCAATTTAGATAATATCTCCGTAATGTATTCAGCGTACAAAAATAGCAGTTCGGAATAATTCTTCGAAGAAGGCCTTGGAAAAGGCGTAGAACCAATCTGTAGGTTAGAATGTTGAGGCGGATAGAAATAAATACCTTATTCATGGTTTCACAATGGAAATAGAGAATTGAAAATGTTTATTCAAGAATTTATACCTACTGCAACTACACTGCGCAAAAAAATTAACGCACATTCTGAAAATCTCAATTTTAATGATAGTTGACTCTACATTGACTTTATAACTTATTTTTATGTTCTCTGGGGAAGGTTTTGAACGAAACAAGACACATTGAATGAAAGAAAAAAATCAGGATTTCACCAAATTTTATGTGAAATAAAAGAAAAATAAACAATTGTCAAAGTACTGGAATGCTGATAAGTGATTTAATACTTGGTATTTCGATCCTTTGCGTTAATTACAGCTCGGCACGACGGTTCATACTCAAAATGAGTGGTCTTTAAAATGATCTGATCTAATCCTTCCCAGATTTCTCTGAGTTGGATTCCTAAGTCATTAAGAGTAGCTGGATGATTTTCAGAACTTCTCAGCTTTGTATTGAGGTTGTCTCAAACCTGCTCAATCGGATTGAGATCTGGAATTCTTGCTAGCCATTCCATTCGAGAGACTTCAACCACTTCAAGGTACTCCTGAACGATGCGCGCACGATGGGGTCTGGCATTATCGCCCATAAAAATGAAATTTTCACCATTGTATGAGGCAAATCGCACTACATGCTCTTCAAGAATGTTCCTTATATACCTATCAGCATTCATAGCTCCATTATCAACGACCACTAGGTCTGTGCGAGCAGTCAAAGATATTCCACTCGATTCCATAATCGATCCTTCCCCGAAATCAATAGTGTTCAGGAAATTGCACTGAGCATATCTTTCATGTGGACGTCTGTATACAAGAGAACGTCGATCACAATGGTAGAGGCAGAATCTAGACTCATCTGTGAAGAGAACTCTTTCCCAATCAGCCTCTTCCCAATGGATATGCTCTCTCGCAAAATCCAAACGCGCCCTTCGATGGGCTGGGGTAAGAGCTGGGCCTCTTGCCGCGACACGAGGCCTTAAATCATATTCTCTGAGGCGATTTCTTATTGTCTGAGTGCTAATTTGCACCCCATGAGTTTACTCAAACTGATTTTGAAGGAGGCAAGCGGTTACAACAGTTGTCTCAACGAAGAAACTCTCAAGTTACGTTCTTGAATGGCAGTTGTTACCCATGGCCTACCCTGTCCTGGTCGTCGGACATTCATACCTGCCTCCCTGAATCGCTGCAACATTCTGGACACGCTTGTATGGGAAACTCCAAACCTTTCTGCAATTCTTGTGTATGTCCACCCTTCTTCTCGCAAAACTACCGCTTGGGCACATTCCTCTTGGGTCAAATTGCGTGTTTCGCGTTGCAAGCGATCGAGTGTAGAAAATCAAACGAAAGAAAAACTATTGATCACTAGAATTGATCGATAACAACAGATTTTAGAATGGAGCCAATACATTCAAAATCTGATAATCTCATCTTTTTTTTATTCCTGCTGCGAAAAAACATCTGTTTTGAAGAAAAACGTTGAAAGTGGATAACATATGCATGCATCATTCTGATAAAAATAATAATCATTGAGAACACCTTCATGAACAGCAAGACTTGTTCAAAGTGGAGTACCGCAGGGGTCTGTATTGGGACCACTACCATTCCTTCTCTATATTTCTGATCTCAATTCGCCGAAATATGATTTTTTTCTTCCACCTTATGAATCACTTCTCTAAGCTTCTTATTTTGAATGTATAGATCCTGCCTTTACTCTTGCCATATTTACAATAATAATAAACCTTATTCCGCTTGGCCGCCCGATCGAGCGCACTTGGCACCGGTAGATCAAAACACAAATCTCGCGTTTGTCGCCATGATGTAACTCATAATGACGGAACAATTAATAAAGCATACAAACGTGTGGCATCGCAAATAATTATCAAGCCCGCTATGATGAGAACCAACGAGTAGTTTACGACGCGATGAAAACAGATTGATCAAGATCGCCATGATAAATGGCACGACGGCCCGCCGCTCAAAGGATATACACTCGCTGCTCGTTTGTTTAAATCGCTTGTCGTTAGTGTTTAGTTATGTTATTAATTCATTTCCCAACGTGCATTGTTCGTGATTAGAATAAATTGGAATTCCGTGAATTCGATTGTCTTCACCTTTATTGTGTATTGTTGGATAATCGGAGTTGTGATGAAATAAGGAAAATATGTAGTTAACACTTCGAATAAAGGTTTTTATATAAGCCGGTAATGATTTTTCATTAATTGTTCTCTTTAACGCGTTTGTTTCTTGCAATGGTGTGCTATCATTTCTGTTTTCTTCGAATTTTGTGCACAAGGATTTCTATCAGCTGAACGACCAATTGTGAACACAATCACTTCCGCAAGAAATAACTTAAAACCTCGAAATTCGAGATATGTTTCAAATTTGAACAAAAAAAGTGAAAACGTGAATGAAAAGAAGAAAATTCGAGAAAGCCCTAACTAAGGAATGAAAGGGCTATATTCTAGGGATAATAACTTCGAAAGTAAAGGCAAAAGCTGATATGCGGCGAAAACGGCTGTGTCTGTTGGGGCCCTTAGTTCGAAATATAAATTTGACATTGATCAAATCTGCAATTTCGTAAATTTTGACAAATCAATGAGACGGACTTTAAGTGAGATTAACAATGACTGGAAATTTGGCGATGGCGTCATTAATTCCGAAACTACTGAACCGATTTGACCCGATAACTGATTTAACCACGGTATTCGAAACCTGAATCCACTGCCAGAATTTCAGAGTTCTAACCTTATCCGTTCGAGAGTTATCGTGTGTACGACCGACCGGACCAACAGAATCGTTTTCGACCTCGAATTCTTAATCAGTGAGTCCAACCGTTCAAGACCGTTCTCGGTTCAAAATTCGAAACGTAAGGACATTTGTGCAAACGTATAGCTTACTTTTCTGAAAAACATTTTAGGTTTTCACTCCCAGTCTCTGAAACAGAAATAATTAAAAAAAATTTAATTAAGATAAAATGCTCCTGCGAACATCTTTGCACTATTTTGTCAGCAGCAAATTTGTTTTGAAAAATTGTTGCTTAACAATAAAACTGAAAGAGAAAATAAATGAGAAGGATAATGAAACGTTTCGGTGTCTGTATCAGACACCTACTTCAGACAAACTTGTAAAATCTTAGGAATTGTGTGTTTTTTCGTTTGCAGTCTAATTGACTCTGTCAATTATTCTTTTCATTAATTATTTCCTTTTTTAGTTTTACTGCTAGGCAACAATGTTTCAATGCCAATTTGTTCCTGTCAAATTAGTGCAAAGATTTTCGCAAGAGCACTTTATCTTAATTAAAATTTTTTCAATTGTTTCTGTTTCAGAGAGAAAACCTGAAAAGTTTTTCAGAAATGCAGAATCCTCCCAGATTATATTTCAATCAATATCTATAGCTTACTGTTACTTTACTCAATAAACAAGATGATGTAAAGAAAAATATACAGGTTTGGAAATTCACATCTGAAACATACGATATACAATGCATCAGACAGAGAATTCCTGCCGTCCAGTTGAACAGATGAATAGTCGAGACAATGACGTGCTGTAAGACACTGAATTCCGTTGTTTGATTGCAATATTCTAGTCTTGTCTCTCTCTTATCGTTGAGAGGAGCGTAATTCATTAAGTATGGTAGGCAACAGTAAATACTTGAATCGAGTATTTTGGGCAGCCTGACAAATTAAATAATTCTATACGTGTACTGCAGGTCCCCTACCATATTGCGATAAGATAGAGACAAGACTAGGTTATTGCATAAGTAAACGGAATTCATTCAGTTACAGCACTTGATTATCTCGACTATTCATCTGTGCAACTGGAGTGAAGAATTCTCTGTCTGATGCATTGTATATCGTATGTCTCAGATGTGAATTTGCAAATCTGTATAAACAAGAAACAATAACGAAAGCTCACCGCGCTCGAAAATCGATAAAACTCCAAACTCCTCAACCTCCAAACGCCCACAACGTCAAATCTTACCGCCAACTTCACCCCAGCGCAGCTTCCCCAAGAAATGCCCCATCTCCTCCGCGTCCCACCATCCGCTAACCGGGCGGGCGATGCCCAGAACTTTCATCTATGAGTTGTTACGCCTTCCTCAACAAAATCCTCCCGAAGAAGACTAGGAGGACCGAAATAACCACCACAACTATGCCGATAAGCGAGGCGGACGCCATGCAGGCCCTCAAACTCCTCCTGGAGGAGAAGAAGAGAAAGAGCTCAAGGTCAAGGATGAGGCTATAGCCCTTCTGGAGAAGAAGCTGGACGAGAAGGACAACCTGATACGACACCTGCAGAACGAAATCGACAAGTTCAGGCAGGTGGTGAGGCCTCTGACGCAAAGGATCATCACCAACCAGATCTCGCTTGGTGACGAGATGTGGTGAGGGATCACCATGGTGCGCTGGGGTTGAAAACACCAGGATGCAGGCTTTGAACGAGCCTAGGATTAAGAGACAGGCTATAAGCGCGGAACCTTTGAATATGAAGAGTGGAGATTGCAGATTACTAAGGTGCCGAAAAGCAATGCGTGAGTATATGGTAGTGAAGGGTTTATTTTCAAACGGAGGTTAGGTGGTTATATTGTCCTTTGTAGTGGAGTTTTCCTCAAGTTGCCATATATATATACAGATTGGAAATTCACATCTGAAACATACGATATTACTATGCATCAGACAGAGAATTCCTCCTTCTAGTTGCACAGATGAATAGTCGAGATAATCACGTGCTGTAAATGAATGAGTTCCGTTGACTTATTGCAATACCTAGTCTTGTCTCTCTTATCGCAGTATGGTAGGGAACCTGCAGTACACGTATAGAATTATTTAATTTGTCAAGCTGCCCAGAATGATCGATTCAAGTATTTACTGTTGCTCTCTCAACTATAAGAGAGAGACAAGACTAGAATATTGCAATAAGACAACGGAATTCATTCAGTTACAGCACTTGATTGTCTCGACTATTCACCTGTGCAACTGGACGGAAGAATTTTCTGTCTGATGCATTGTATATCGTATGTTTCCAATGTGAATTTCCAAATCTGTATATTCCTAAAGATTATGGAAAGAGAAGTGAATTTTACTCAGGTGTAAAATGTATGGTTCCATGAGCCGAGAAAATAATGTGAAACATCTTCTGCATAACTTTATACAATTATTGTTAAATGTAGAGTTTTTCAATAGGATGTTGTCTCTGAGGGATATGGACACTGACGAGGCCTAATGAGGCCGAAACCGGTCTGTCTCTCCCTCATTGACAACATCTTGAGTAATAATCCCAGTCCGCCTGAAGAAGGTTCTGTGAGCCTATAAATTGAAGATTGTATTCAATCGATGATTACTATTTCAATTTATCTATGTTTCAAAAATTTGTTAGGTTAGGCAAAGAATGTTTTGTTTGTCATTTTTTCTTTATCTTTAAAGAAATACTACAATGCTCATCCCTCATTTTTCCGTGGAATAGGTGCTCTTACCAATACTGTTTATAAAAACATGATCTAAGTGTAATAAAACCTTATTGTCATTTGCCATTATCAAAGGACCCCGCACATTTTGTATGAGAATTGACTTCGGTGGATTTGGCTGAAAATTTGATATGATGTTCTACTAATCCTTCTGATCAAATGTCTCTTCAGTCACGAAGCTGAAAAATGCATACTTCTAGGAGTTTTGTATCCATTATGGCTTACGAATTACAGTTCACACAGAAATGTTTGAGAATATTTCGTGATTATTGAAAGCAGATCCTGTCAATTCGAAATATTTTCAAACATTTCTGTGTGAACGGTAATACGTAAGGTAAGCCATATCGCTAAAACTCTAGTAGAAGTATGCATTTTTCAGCTTCGTGACTGTGTTGGACATTTGATCAGAAGGATTAGTAGAACATCATATCCAATTTTCAGCCAAATCCACCGGGAGCCAATTCCCATACAAAATGTGCGGGGTCCTTTCTCTAATGCAAAAATAATTTGCAATGTAATACTCTTTACCATTTTTTTTCTAAAACATTCAGAATGGATAAGAAAACTTATCGATACCATCTTAACTGAAAAATTTACACGATAAGTGCAACAACTGTTTCTAGAAATGATTCACAAAATTTTCAATTTCAATGTAACCTCCTGTGATATCAATTACAATCCATAAGAAAATATTGAATAATACCTAATGGTAATATAGAGAGAAATCATCATACTCTGTTTGGAGGAATTAAATATGTATACTTTTCACCTTTCAACAGGTTACCTCCTTTAATTAATCAGCTGAGTCCTTCACTCTGCATTTGAGCAATTATATATTCATATAAATTTCGAATCATCATTTGTTAGAAACTTGAAATAGATCCAAAACCACAAAGTAGACTTACTTCCAATTATTTTTCTAACCATTCTTTCCTTTCAACTTTTGTATCCAGATGATATACCATTACTCATCAAGCGATTGTGATATAATTGATTTTCTAGTTTTCCAAAATCTTCTCAAGTACATCAATTTCATTTGGTTTCGATTTCATATACAAATTTTCAATTTCATTCTTCATACCTGCCATATTGGACAATACGCATAGAATTCAATGAACCAAACATGTAGGTACCACAGAATCCGATGATTTCACATCCTTTTCTATGTCTCTTAAGCATATTTTACACCGATTCACGGTAAACAAATCGTCAGACAGAGAAATAACAAGCTCAATATAAAAATATATTAGACAAATGATCATTCAAATTCTCCGAATGATCCATCACGTATCTGATGAAGTGTCAGGGACCGTTTGAATCGAGATCTGCAAATTAATCGCTCCGACCGATTAAAAAATTAGCCTTTATTAGCCGACTATCGAATAAATCTGTTTTATTCCAATCGGAGATATTAATACGAACCGACATTACCGGCTGTTCGAACCAGATCGGGCATTTCAGAGCGATCTTCGATCGTTTTAACGACCGTCATTAATCCCGCGAACGAATCCAGATGGCGTTGCGGCTTGTCCAATTAAAAAGCCGTGATGGATGGATCTAGGAGGCGGTGGTCCGCTGGAAAGGACAACTTCGGTTGTTCGGTATTTTGGGGACGAAAAATGTGAGAATTTGCACCGTGCTTTCGGACGCGTTCCGTTGATTTTTGGACCGTGGAATAGCGGTCGGAATGGCGGGAATTTCGAAATTGGTGAAGAAAAAGTTGGGGAATTGAACGGGATGGAATTCTCTTCGGATTTTGGATTTGAACACCTGGTTAGGATGGTATACGTCGGGATTTATTTGATTCATTGTATGATGAAACACGAACAATGTCCTTTAACAGTTACATAGATATACAGGGTGTTCGGTAAAACTTGAACAATATTGAAACTGGTGATAGAATATCATAATTTCACCTCAGTAGTAAAAATATCACCATTTTCGAGATAATTAACTTTTGTTATTACAAATTGGTGGGATTCAAATCTAGTATTTTACCTCTATTTCTTGAAAAATTTATCAAATTCTTAATTAACGTGTCAAAGATGGATTCTCCGAAAGAGAAAAGTTGGGTAAGTATACTAAATTTGAACCCGTGAAGAAATATCAATGTCTTCTGCACTTGTATTATAACTAACTATTAGTGATGTAGTTTCATTTTAGTAATTATCCTAAAAATCTTAGTTTTTTAGTTTAGTTAAAAAGGATTACAGTTCACTGCGACCTCGAGGTCTATTGTGCCCCCTTACAGAGCTGTTCTGACAACACACTTCACAGCTAGCCTTCCAGTTCCAGATATCCAATGAAATCAATATCTGTGCAGGCTTCAACGAGGCATTTCCCCACTCTACAAGTTTCTCGCCTAAGGCATTCTCTCCTTAGGCTCGCAATGCCAAGGCATTCCGTGACTAGGTGAGTGGGGGTTTCTTCCTCCTCCTCACAGAACCTACACTCGTCAGTGTCCGATAATCCCATCCTCACAGGTGCTTCCTGAGGCGACAGTGTCCTGTAAGAAAGCCAGTGAGGAGGTGTAATTGTTTTCTTACTAAGATCCAGATATCTTTTGGATCTTGCTGTTTTCAAAGTTCCGAAGGAAATTAGTGGAGTGATCCATCCCTGGGAGATTCCGCCAGAGTTTTCCCTCTCGGCTTTCTCCTTCCCCAACAACTCCTTTTTATAGGCACATTTACCTATACCACAGAAGGGTTCTGGGTCAATGAGTGACATTCGTGCGCCCCGCTTCGGCAAATGTATTGGCCTCTTCGTTTCCTTTGATTCCCGAGTGGCCGGGAACCCAGATTTAAAAAGACCTTATTTTTCTTGCCTACTTCATTGAGTTGTTTCGGCACTACCAGATCATCTTTGAGTCGATGACGTAGAGCTCAGTGCTTGAATAGCAGCTTGACTATCTGAGTGTATGGCTATATCGCACTTTTGAAAGTTTCTTTCTAGTTTTATATCTAGACATCTTTCAATAGATAAGATTTCCGCTTGAAAGACGCTTCATATAGGAGCCTAGCGACAGTGCACACTTGGTACTTGGCCGTATATCCCAGCGCCAGCTCCTGTAGAGGTTTTGGAACCATCTGTACACCAGTATTTTCTTTGAGGTTGAAGTCGGTGTATTCCCGTTCCCATTCCTCTCTTTTACTTAGCACTTCATGCTTAGTCATGAAGAGATATATTATTTGAATTTTCAATGCATTCTGCAAATCTTTATTATAATTTTGTGCTATGCCATCCATCGCCATATTGGACATAACCTCATTGTAGTGTCGCACTTGTCTACTTGTCAGATTAGACAATTTGAATGAGTGTTGCCAACCTGCCATTAATTTCAATGCGAATGATTCAAAAAATCATTCAATTGAAATTCAGAAAATGTCTTAAATCTGCACAAAAATACAGTTCACAATCTGTAAGACATCTATGAAAAAAGTGAGATACATTAGTGAAATTTATAACTAATTGACCTGAACAAATCCATGTTTTCCTCGCTAAATTCTCATTTCTTGTTTCAGATCGAAGGACCTCATCAGAGAAGCAATTTTAGACAATGATTTCATGAAGACCTTGAGATGACACAAATTAAGGAAATAGTAGACTGCATGTATCCCGAAGCTTACAAGGCTGGAAGCATCATCATAACCGAAGGAGATGTAGGCAGCATCGTTTACGTTCTAGAAGGTAAGTGAGATGATAATTATAGTCATTCTGGTTTTCATTTGGATAATTTAAATTAAATCGTGCGATTAAAAAACTTCCTAAGCGCCATCTCGGGTATGGTAGCAATAACCATTCATATGGTAACGAAGAAATCTGTAATAATAGAATTTAGCGCCATCTATGATTCATACAATGTATATTATACAGAAATCTGTAAGATATAAACTTGCAAGATAACCCACTTGACACACCTGTGTATTATTAGTTGCCTACTTGGAATATCAGTGATTCACGTACATATTGGAGTTTACTGACCCTCAATAAACAATTGATTACGCACGTTTACGAAGTCGAAACCTGAGCTCATAAATATGTTGTTATCGATCGATATCGACGTTGGACGCATTTCTAATGCAGGAAGATCGTTCAGAGATTAATTCCTGGAAAGGTTCAACAAACTTGACGAAACGCTTTGTTCTTGAAATGGATCGAATAACAAGGAAATCGGATTGTTTGAAATGTGCGTAATTTGTTTGTGAAGTTTTGCGTATTCGTGAGAAAAGTAAACTTAATGATAAATTATTATGACGAGTAATAATTTTTTTCGATAACAGATTCTCAACTGTTCCGCAAAGTGAAATAAAACTAATCAAGCAGGCTAAATTCGATTACTGCAATCATCATCTATTTTATTTCCTCATCTCGGAACTGATGTAAATAGAGTTTTGTTTGTTTTTGAAGTATCTCAAACAACTATATCCGGTTCAGATCTGACTATTTCAATTTTGATAGTGTTGATGTTGAATCAACTGAACATAAAGGGTTTTCGAATAAGAGGTGTTATTTTGATATTCAAAGAAAAATGACGTTTTCAATATAAATGATCGGATGTTTATTTCATTATAAAGAAGAAGCTATGCCGTTAATATTGGAAAATAACATCAGGCAAATGAGCACCACGACCACGCTTATAGGACCATATCCTTTTAATGAAAATTTCCATAACCAAATCTCGAAGTTGCTGCCCTATGTTCTCGATAGCCTCACCAATTCCATCTTTGAGGTCTCGAATCGACGATGGGCTATTGGCTTAGACCTTCTCTTTCACGTGGCCCCAAGGAAGAAGTCGCAAGGTGTTAAATCACAAGATCTCGGTGGCCAATTGTGATCACCTCTTCGAGAGATAACACGGTTCGGAAACTATCCTTCGGCCATAAAAAAATCATTAGTCGTCTCTCGATAGCGCAATCCATTCACCGTAACTGTTGATCCAGGCTCATTTTCGAAAAAGTAAGGTCGTATGACTCCGCCGGACCATAAACCGCATCAAACAGTCACACGTTGGGGATAGAAAGGCTTTTCAACCATAACTCTTGGGTTTTCCAGTCCCCAGATGTGACAATTTTGCTTGTTGACGAAGCCACAGAGGAGAAAATGGGCCTCATCACTCAAGATGACTTTTCGATGAAATTCCGGATCATTTTCATGCATTTCAATGAACGAATCAGTAGAGACACGACGTTGTTGATGATCGGTCGGCATGAGTTCTTGTGTTAACTGAACTCTATAAGCCGTAAGACCCAAACATTTATGCAAAATACGGTATAAACAAACAAAAGGGAAAACGTCTAAAAACTTCTTCAAAAATGTGGAACTCTGTTTATTTTCCTAGGTTGACATGTTTCGGCATTCGCCATTCTCAAAAACCAACAGGATCTAAAAAATTACAATAAAAGTAAATAACAGAAAAAAACGTAAGTTGCCTGGAAAGCCAGATGTTAAATTTGCTTGTAGGAACGGAACTTACAAATTTGGTTCCACGGATCCATATGATAAAATGAAAGAGTCATCAAATCAAACCATTGAGAACCAACATAAATAAGCGTAAAAGTTTCAAGCTTTTTGAATTTATTGTAATTTTTAGATCCTGTTGGTTTTTTGAGAAAGGCGAATGCCGAAACATGTCAAACCTAGGAAAATAAACAGAGTTCCACATTTTTGAAGAAGTTTTTAGACGTTTTCCCTTTTGTTTGTTTAACGATAACTCTTCCGTATGGGATTCTACGAAGTAAAAATACGGTATACCTAATGACGTTTGTGGAATGTCTAATTCCAAAGAACGAAGAGGAATGGACAAATCTGGTTTTTCGTCAACACTTTCGGCTACAGCAGCAATATTCTCGGCTGTTCCTGAGCCACGTGCACGGGTTTTATTCTTCATATAACTAACTTGTCCCAACAGCTCGAATTTTTCCACCAATTTCTTTATTGCGGTCCGACAAGGTGCTTCACGACGACCCAAAAATGTTCGAGTTTTACGAACCGTCTCTGCCAAATTTTCACCATTTTTATAATGAATTTTAATGATTTCAATGCGTTCTTGAAGCGTGTATCGTTCCATTTTTATTAATGGCGTAGTTTCTACTCGTCAATGTCAAAAAATGACAGCTTCAAACGTGACATCTACCAAAATAGCGAGCTATTCAAAATAACACCTCTTATTGGAAAACCCTTTAAATAGAGTATTGCTTGTTTTTGAAGTATCCCAAACAACTATATCCGGTTCAAATTTGACTATTTCAATATTGATATTGTTGATATTTAATCAACTAAACATAATTTGAAGAGAAATATTAACCTAGAATTTTATTGAATGTAGGCTAGAGGTGATCAAAATCGAAGGTTTACTAACAAAATCCACCTACATAATCAACTCGTTGAGAATCTGGAATTATTTTTTTACAATATGCTGAGCAGCCATTCAAAAACGACACAATAATACTGTGATATAATTTTAAATAAAAACAAAAGAACTAAAACCTGTTTGTCCTATTAGTAAACCTATATCAATCGTATTATCTCATTATCTGTTTTTTTCTATCGATCATTCAAGGTGGTCAGGAACTACACACCCTGTAACAATCGCTCTAGTACGATTGCGTAACAAACGTAATTTCTTAGAAATGAATATTTTCGACTCTGAATTACCATACAAAAGCGTAACATAACTAGTATTACATTTATAGTAACTTTTTACTTACATAAGCACCACAGTCATACGTTATGAAAGCAAGAAATTCATCTCATTTTCAATTCATTTCTCTTTTTCCGTCAGTCCTTGGCCTTTTCGTTTGTGCATAATTTTGAAATTTATATTCCTGTGCGAATATCGTAGACCTATGCGGGCTAAACGTGCTCTTATAAAATATAAATCGTCGTGATTTTTAGTTTGTACACCTCCAAATGAAACAAGTTCTGTAGACTGTGGTCATCTCTATTTTCGTGAACCATTTTAGGTTATAAAAGGTTTTCCAATAAGAGGTGTTATTTTGAATAGCCCGCTATTTCGGTAGATGTCACGTTTGAAGCTGTCGTTTTTTTGACATTTGACAAGTAGAAACTACGCCATTAATAAAATGAAACGATACACGCTTCAAGAACGCATTGAAATTATTAAAATTCGCTATGAAAATGGTGAGAATTTGGCAGAAACGGTTCGTAAAACTCGAACATTTTGGGTCGTCGTGAAGCACCTTGTCGGACCGCAATAAAGAAATTGGTGGAAAAATTCGAGCTGTTGGGAGAAGTTAGTTATGTGAAGAATAAAACCCGTGCACGTTGCTCAAGAACAATAATATTGCTGCTGTAGCCGAAAGTATTGAAGAAAACCCAGGTTTGTCCATCCCTCGTCGTTCTTAGGAATTAGGCATTCCACAAACGTCATTACATCGTAGTTTGCATAAAGATTTGGGTCTTAAGGCTTATAAAGTTCAGTTAACACAAGAACTCAAATGGCAGCTTCAAACGTGACATCTACCGAAATAGCGGTCTATTCAAAATAACACCTCTAATTGGAAACGCTTTACGTAGAAAGCATCATTGAACCAATCATTGTTACTCTGAGCAACGAATTTGGGAATCATTTCATTTATCATGATAAAAACGCCCCACCACTCCGCATACGAAGGGCTAAAAACATTCTTCGAGGAAACAACATCCAGAGAATGAACTGGCCCGTAAGATTTTCTATTGAATTAATTGCAGTCGAAATAAAAGAACATATTCATCTCATTTCCAGAACATAGATTGTTTATTTCTTGAGAAACCTAGGGGGAATACTTTTGACGATCTATGTATTCTAGAGTCTGATACCTCATGAAATGTGTCAAAAGTGTCATGCAATGTCTTTATTTGTTATTTTTCTCGAATTGGTTCTTAGCTAGATGACGAAGTAGTGTATTTACTTATAAGATTGTGCGAACTTCGAAATTTCCGTTGTATAAATGCCGAGAAAACGCCAAGAGGATTCTAAACGTAGAAGAAAAACCTCAGCAATCCGTTTCAGAAGAACGTTTGAAGCTGCAATCACCTCAAATCCATTTTTAAATTTCTTCCTCTCCAAATGCAGAGTGAAAGGTAACGCTAAACTACATAAATTCGCCAAAAAAGCTGGAGAACAATGGAAGGAAATGACTTATCACGAAAAATCGCCATATTACCTCCTAGCAGACAAGGCCAGAACTTCACCAGTTAAAAAAACATCAAAAAAACGTAGATATTCCGAGTCAGACATTGGTGAAGGCAGTTATTCCAAAATAACAGTGATAAAGAAACCAGAATCGAACATGAAGAGCAGTGTTGAAGCCATTGACGACCAACTAGAACAACCGAGTACATCAAAAGACATAAAAATCGAACAGCAAAATTCTGAGAATAATTCGAAAGATCCTGTCGACCCATCTGTGGTCAACAACGCTCAAAATTCGGTAAAAAACGAGACGAAAGACTCTATAAAAAACGTACCCTTCTTGAAACCATACAAAAGAAAAGATTCGATTTCATCACTCGATATATCATCTGCTTCCACAAGTTTTCACTCGATGGATTCTGAAGATTCAGTGCAGAAAGGTGCTAAATATCGCAGAAAACAGCTGCGCTGTTGGACTGACAGCTTCGACTATATGAGTTGATAAACTCAAAAAATAATAATTGTAATTTCCAAGTGTTATTTTAATTATTTGACGTCATTCAATCGAAAAATCAATCTAACCTCTTCATATTGACTTTAATCACAGATAATTGATTGTTATTCTGTGCTTTTATCGTTACTATCATCTGTAGTTCTGATCATAGAACTATAAACCATGGTATAAAAAATCATGCGAATGTTTAAGTGGAATATCTCCTCAACATATATGTTCTAAAGGGTTTTCCAATAAGAGGTGTTTCTTTTTTGGGTGGCAAGTAACGCCGTCTTGTTGAAAGTAAACGTTGTCCAGGGGCCTATTGCGCCAAATACTTTGCAACTCTTCACTTTTCAAATGCATTGCAATGGCTTCGTCAACAAGCAAAATTGTCGCATCTGGGGCTCGGAAACCCCAAGAGTTATTGTTGAAAAGCCTCTCTATCCTCAACGTGTGACTGTTTGGTGCGGTTTATGGTCCGGCGGAGTCATTGGACCTTATTTTTTCGAACATGGGGCTGGAGCAACAGTTACGGTGAATGGATTGCGCTATCAAGAGATGATTAATGATTTTTTATAACCGAAATAGGATAGTATTGATCTAAACAACGGCGCTACGTGCCACACAAGCAACGAAACCATTGATCTTTTGCGGGCCGTGTTATTGGAAAATCCTTAAGTAACGATTCGGCACACAAAAATCGTCATGTTACATTCAACAAGTTGAGAATTTTAGGGTGGGGTAACCCTCTTGACGATGTGTATATATTATGCCAACATTTCTAGTTATACCGACCCCCACCAGGGTGAGCATGCACATGATTCCAACCAAAAAATCTCAACAACTCCGAATTTCTCACAAAACTTAACCTCAATTAATAACACCTACCGATCTGTATAATACAAACCCGCAGGCCAGCCGGCCCATTATCGAATAGCGCTACCGTAATAACCAAAAAGAAGAAAAACCGTATTAAATTACATACGTAAACTCTATGCCTGGGGCCTCTGGAACAATTCGGCGCTCGGATCGAACCAGTTTAATATGGCGTATGCCTAAAAAGTTGTAACAACAGGTACCTACCTACCGGTGGGACTGGGTACTGGGTTCCATGCAGGCAGCACGAAAGACGCGTGGGTTTTTTGTGAACGCGAAAACGAGACGAGGTGCATGAATCAGCGCGACCCATGCTGGGTTCTTGAAATCCTAAACGTGCCTGATGATTTGAGAAAGATTTTGCGAACGCGCGTTGTTGTTTTGTTGGGATTTCGTCGATTGGTACATGAGGTTTCGATGTATTCTGTGGTTGCTATAAAGTTATAGTGGGTTCCATTGAGAAAATTGGTGCCCACTGAGGTTATAGAAGAGAGTGGTCAATAGGGCATTTGTAGAAAATTAATTTACCTATAAAATGAAGAATTAATCATTTAAATCGGATGAAAAGAGACCGATTTTTCCAACGAAAGATGAAAAAATGTATTTTTTCATCTTCTACCAAGTTTATTCGGAAAATTCCGAAAACGGTAGGTTATAGAAGAAAGTGGTCGAAAGGGAATTTGTAGAGAATTAAATAACCTATACAATGAGGTATTAATTATTTCAATCGGATAGAAAGAGACCGATGTATTGTCAACGAAAGATGAAAAAATGTCTTTTTTTTGGTCTGCTACTAAGTTTATTTGAAAATTTTCGAAAACGTTAGGATATAGAAGAAAGTGATCAAATAGAGCATTTGTAAAGTTTTAATTCACCTATACAATGAGGTATCAATATTTGTCTAATTTTGTTCCGAAAAAAAATTAGATCCGAAAAAAATTTGATCCGAAACAAATTTTGTTCCGAAAAAAATTTTCACCCGAAAAAAGTTTTCCGAAGAAAATTTTTCGTGAAAGTTTTGTTTCAAAAAAATGTACTGAAAAAATTTTCTCAGGAAAAAATTTCTCAAGAAAAATTTTTTCAGAAAAAAATGTCTCAGAAAATAATTTCTCAAAAAAAAATTCTCGGAAAAAATTTCTCAAGAAATAATTCCTCATAAAAAATTTTCTCAAAACAAAATTTCTCAGGAAAAAATTTGACCTCAACAACTTTTGAACTCAAAAAATTTTGACCCCAAAAAATTTTCTTCCGAAAAAATTTTGACCACAAAAAATTTTGACCTAAAAAATTTTGATCACAAAAAATGTTGACCTCAGAAATTTTGATCGCAAAAAATTTTGACCTCAGAAAATTTTGACCTCAAAAAAAATTGACCTCAAGAAATGTTGACCTCAAGTTGACCTCAAAAATTTTTATCACAAAAAATTTGACCTCAGCAAATTTTGAACCTCAAAAATGTTGACCTCAGAATAAGTTGACCTCAAAAATTGTTGCCCTCAAAAAATTTTGACCTCAAAAAATGTTGACCAAAAAATTTTGACCTCAAAAAATGTTGACCTCAAAAATGTTGACCTCAAAAAAATTTGACCTCAGCAAATTTCGACCTCAAAAAATGTTGATCTCAAAAATTTCGACCTCAGAAAATTTTGACCTCAAAAACTTTTGATCTCAAGAAATGTTGACCTCAAATTTTTTCTGACAATTTTTTTCTCAGAAATATTTTCCTGAGAAATCCTTTTCGAAGAAAATTTTTCCAAAGAAAATTTTTCGGAGAAAATTTTTTGGGGAAATTTTTCTGAGGAAATTTTTTTCGAATAAAATTTCTCCAAAAAAATTTTCCGGAGAAATTTTTTTTAGAAATTTTGACCTCAAAAAATGTTGACCTCAAAAATGTTAACCTCAAAAAAATTTGACCTCAAAAATGTTGACCTCAGAATAAGTTGACCTCAAAAATTGTAGCCTTCAAAAAATTTTGACCTCAAAATAAATTGACCTAAAAAATGTTAACCTCACAAATTTTGACCTCAGAAAATGTTGACCTCAAAAAAATTTGACCTCAAAAATGTTGACCACAAAAATTTCTACCTCAAAAAATGTTGACCTCAAAAATGTTAACCTCAAAAAAATTTGACCTCAGAAAATTTCGACCTCAGAAAATTTTGACCTCAAAAACTTTTGATCTCAAGAAATGTTGACCTCAAATTTTTCTGAGAATTTTTTTCTCAGAAATATTTTCCTGAGAAATTCTTTTCGAAGAAAATTTTTCCAAAGAAAATTTTTCGGAGAAAATTTTTTCGGGAAATTTTTCTGAGGAAATTTTTTCGAATAAAATTTCTCCAAAAAAAATTTTTCCGGAGAAATTTTTTTTAGAAATTTTGACCTCAAAAATGTTGACCTCAAAAATGTTAACCTCAAAAATGTTAACCTCAAAAAAATTTGACCTCAAAAATGTTGACCTCAGAATAAGTTGACCTCAAAAATTGTTGCCTTCAAAAAATTTTGACCTTAAAATAAATTGACCTAAAAAATGTTAACCTCAAAAATTTTGACCTCAGAAAATGTTGACCTCAAAAAAATTTGACCTCAAAAATATTGACCACAAAAATTTCTACCTCAAAAAATGTTGACCTCAAAAATGTTAATTTCAAAAAATTTGACCTCAGAAAATTTCGACCTCAAAAATTTCGACCTCAGAAAATTTTGACCTCAAAAACTTTTGATTGATTTGTTGACCTCAAATTTTTCTGAGAATTTTTTCTCAGAAATATTTTCCTGAGAAATTCTTTTCGTAGAAAATTTTTTCGAGAAATCTTTATCTGAGAAATTTTTCTGAGGAAATTTTTTTCGAATAAAATTTCTCCAAAAAATTTTTCCGGAGAAATTTTTTTTGAGAAATTTTTTTCTGAGGAAATTTCTTTTGAGAAATTTTTTTTTGAGAAATTTTTTCTGACAAAATTTTTCCTGAGAAATTTTTTTCTTGAAAATTTTTTTCTGAGAAAATTTTTTCTGAGAAGTTTTTTTCTGAGAAATTTTGATCCGAAATAATTTTGTTCCGAAAATTATTACCTACCGCTTACAGGAAAATTGCAAACAATTCAACGTAACTCGTAAATATTTAACGATTTCTGTAAGCTACAGATGCTTAAAAGAGGTCCAGAATTGCAATTTTCCTGTAAGCTTATGAAAAATTACAGATTGGCTTACCAATGAAAGCAGAATACCACCATAAATTACTAAAATTGCTATAAAAAAATAGGGGTTCATGATAAAAAAGTAAAAATTTTGGGTTGTATTAAATAATTTCGTCCAAGATTTGAAAAAAAGGGTGAACAACCCTTATCAATTAGGGGTATGGAAAATAGATAGTAGCCGATTCTCAGACCTATTGAATACGCATATAAGATTTGGTAAAAATCGGTAAAGCCGTTTCGGAGGAGCACGGACAACATTGTGACACGAAAATTTTATACATATCAGATAATTATTCTTTATCGTATCGATCTTTTTCACAATCCCAAGGTTCGATATTTGCCCTCTTCGACACGGTTCGACTGCGATAGCAATCGTATGAAAGGAACGAGCAGCTGTTAGATGCATCGCAGCATGCCATGACGGTTTGATGAGTCCTATTCAAGTAGGGAATACAAAAAGTTTGGGTTTGTTATTGTAATTATTGATGTAGCCATCTAGAGTGATAGATGGGGTTTTTTCTATTGATTTCAACTATGAATTGCTTCATCAAAAGGAACATTCTTATTTCTAAGTTTTGAGTTTTCCATTCTTCTTTTTCCCACAGTATCGAGTTAAAGTTATCCTTACATAGAATATCCTGCACAAAATCCTTTCCTTCAAACCACAAACCTCCAAAACCTCTGTGACCTTATCACAGAATCATATCCTGCCAAGAATCCACCCCTTCAAACCACAACCCTCCACCTTATCTACGACTCCCGCATAGAATCCGATCCTTCCAGCTCCTTCGACCACCGACCACAGTGCGCTACCATTTCTCCTTCTTCGGATCACAGACGGTCCGCGAGCCACAGAAACCGAACCAGTCGAACGCGGACCGCGCCAGAGAGCGAAGTGTGTGAGTGTGTGCGACGACCTCGTCAAGTTGCGCGCGATATGTCAGTGTTTCTTTTGTTTTCCTCAAATGTCAAAGGGTTTCTCAACAACGATCGGATTTCGCCTTGAAATTCTGGCGATGGCTGCTGCCTGAGGCTACTGGGATCGCTAGTTTTGTAAGTTCGTGATAGATTCGACGGAAAAAAAAAAATATGTTGTCCGAGGTGTTGCCAATTTTTGCGGAAGATGGTGGTGTTTGGGAATTTTTGGTGATCTAATTGGGAAGAAATATTCTTCTGATGATCTATTGACGAACTGAAAACTATAGAATTGTTTTTCTTTGACTGAGACTGGTTGTTCGATGACATTTTACTAAGATTATTTGGTATGAATACGAGTTTGAAACTAAATTGACCTTGTTTTTAACGGTGTCATGCATAAACCAAGAATGAATATCAATATACGAGATTTGGTCAAAAGCGAAAGAACATTTTGATTTTTTTAAAGTATTTACTTCATCAATATCCATTTTGACCCCTCAAAATACTTAATCCTCCTCAGATATAATACGCTTCTTCAAAGCACTTTTGGATTTATTATTTATTTAGCGTATGGCATACATGGACTTAGTTATAATCAGTTAAAACTGTACACATTCACATTACGCCATAAAACATACAAGTGTATATCCAAAAGTAAAAAAGTAGAAGTAAAGTATAAACACAAATAGATACAAATATAAACACAAATATAATTATAAATATAAACACAAATATAGCACGATTTGAAGTTAAATTTTAAAATCACTTTTGGAATGTGCTTTTCGGTATGGCCTTAGCTCATTCTTCGATTCTAACATCTCATCAATTGTGGCAGAACGCCTTCCTTTCATTGGTCTCTTCAGTTTGGGAATACGAAAAAAAGGTCGCAGGGAGCCGAATCTGGTGAAGAAGGTGGTTGAGCCATTTTGACGGTGTTGTTTTTTGCCAAAAAAATCACGAACTAGCACTGGTGTGTTAACTGGTGCATTAGCGTGATTTTAGTTGCCATACCCTTCATGCTCAGAACTAAAACACTCAAGAAAATTGCATTTCATGAGTATATTGATATTCCAACATTTTCTGCATTTTCCCTTATAGTGAATCGATGATTTTTCAAAACATTTTTTTCACTGTTTCGATGTTTTCTTGACTTATTGACGTTCATCGTCATTTACATCTTCTCGACCTTCCGTAAAGCGCTTGTTCCACTTTGGATACTTTTTTGAAGTGGACTCGCCGAATGTCACAGTCACATTTCAAGTGCCTTGGAGCATTTTATTCCATTTATAACGCTATATTCAGTACAGATTCTCCATTCCGTTCTTTTCAAAAGTCAAAAATGGAAAAACACACAAAAACGTGACTATCTTTTCAGTTATTAACAACAAACTACTTATTCAAATTGGCTGATAATGCCAACATATGATAGACATACAGAGTTTTCCTTTTAAGTCGGCCTATTAGAAAATCCAAAATTCACTTTTTCTCAGAACAGACTTCGTATAATACTCGAATCGAGACTTGAATAGATAATTCATATTCCAGCTTTCAGAATAATATTTATAGAATATCAAGGCATTGGACTTGATTCATTGCAAATGATCTCTGATATAACAGATCTGAAAAATCATTTCGAATAAACAAACACCTTCGAAACATCTCAGGAAGCTAATATGTAGTTTAAATCCTCAGTTTACGATAGAATTTTGTAGGAATCAAATATTAATTCGATGCCTTTATGTCTAATATATAGATTACTCTGAATCACATCAGTAAATTGAAAGTATTCATTAATCTGCAACGATAACAGTGAAAATAACGTAAAATTTTATATTATATATAATAATTTAGTCAATCGAAAAAAAGCAACTGCAACCTAGTTATCAATAACTTTCCATTCACTGTAACTTAATGTTTCAATAAAATAATGTCAACAATCACTCGGTGAACGTAACTTATACAGTTGGTTTATAGAACCTCGCAAACGGAAGTGAAGAATAATACTCGGAATAATATCAATCTATAAAAACGAATATCTAACTCATACTTCGGAACTAGTCTCGTCAACGTTCATAGAACTTACAAAATAGGTAAATATCATCCAGAGCATTCAGAGACAGCTATTTTGCCCAAATGAGTCTCAGGAGATACTCCTGAATGATATGAGGTACTCCAGGACTCCTATATTTCATGAACTGGCCTATTTGTTTCTGGTATTATAACAGAAACAACGCTCTGATGAGTCCGAATAGATCGAAACAGCTGTTTGTTGATGGTTTGGATTATATATACCTCTTTGTAGGTTCTTTGAACGTTGGGAGGCTAGCTGTGAAGTATGAGTTTGATATTTGTTGATTTTTATCGATTTTATTGTTCTCTACATTCATATTTCATTTTTAACTTGTGGTTCAGGCATTTGATAGAAAGTATTTATGATTATATCAACCAAAATTCATGATAATTTCATTTTTTGTTAATTGAACATCCTGTTTAACCTAGACAAGACAGGTGTTCATTCGATAATATCTACAATTTCTACAATTGTAATATTCCCTTCATTTAATGGAACATCCTTCATATCCGCTTCATTCTAACAATCATATTCACTTTTTATAGTTTCTATTTCCCTTTCAAGACGTGATGAAAACAATTTAACAACTATACAATCAATGACATATCTGAATCAAGAATCATCAAAACCAGTAGTTTATTAGTAGTTGATGATGAAACATAAATGGAAATGATAATAATTACAATCGTAAGCAATTAAATATAGATAAAATTGCAGCTGATTGACCCTAATTAGTTCAGTTTAGATAATCTCGCTAGTTAAAACTAAAATGCCTTGAAACTATCGATAATTTCGGACGAATATGCTAATAGAACTGACTTGAATTCAAGAGCTTAGACTAGGAATACATGTTGAGAAGTTTTAAAGTTTTTTCAATTACGTTATTTTGAGGCCTTGAAATTTATGTCAATCTTTAGTATCTTCATTTCATAGTTAACTGTTGAATTTCAGATCGATTATAACGGATTGCCAGAATTATGGCAAAAATAAAACAAAAAAATATGA
Source organism: Propylea japonica (assembly GCA_013421045.1). Lineage (NCBI taxonomy): Eukaryota > Metazoa > Arthropoda > Insecta > Coleoptera > Coccinellidae > Propylea > Propylea japonica. The sequence goes on along the minus strand of JACDNR010000445.1, from coordinate 16,674 downwards.
AATGATAGGGAAAATATGGATCGCAGAAAAACATCAATATCCTGAACAGTTAACTAACCATTTATTTCCACAATTAAAAGACGGAAAAGATTTTTTCTTCTCAAGAATGAGTCTGAGAACCAGCTGCTTTCACACAAACATAAAAATATTTACGCCAGCGTTAAAAGGTTCAAACGGAGAAATTACGTGAGATAAATATATTCCAAGTGAACATACCGTCCTGAGGACTTCTCGGAATGAAAATGCGGGATCTAACAGGCACGACTTAACTGTTAAATTGCCCGATAGTAGCAACGAATGGTCGTTCGCATATTAAGATATTTAATTGCGCAAAACTCGCACAATCGTCTGGCGAGGTAAATACCTTGCGTTCGTGAGAACCGGAAAAATTGTTAAACGGGCATTCTTTCATTACTATTATGTCGATTTGACAACTGAGAAGAAGAACTTGTCTGTTCGTTCTATGTCGACAGAGTATAGAAAGAAATGAATGGTGTGGACACCTCTTGACGTTTTTGAGCGTTCGTTCTTTTTAACCGAGTGCTATATTGTTTTGCCAAAATCTCAGTCATTTTCGAATTTTGAGCCAAAAAAGGTCTCGAACGGTGAGGTTCGACTCACTGATGACGAATCCGTGGTCAAATTTAGACCTGTCTATGCGTCCTGCCGTAAACACGATAACTTTCGAAAGGATTGACTAGAAATTTTAAGGGTAGGTTCGGTTCCTTTATATCTCGGTTAGGTACGTTAATTCCCAAAATCGTTCCATTCAAAATTTCTGTTCCTCAATATCTTAGACAGAACAAAACCGATCGAAATGATATTTCGCGGCAACATGCAAGGTACTCATAAAAAACGAAAATTTGTGGCCATAATGTTAACAAAATTATAGAAAATTCAATCGGAAAATACTTATATTTCCATAATAAAATTTCCGATTTGAGTACCAAACTAGCGGATCCAACAGACGTTGTTCTGCATACACAAAATTCATTCAATTCGATCCAGCCGTTTAGTTGCAGAATAGATGAATAACCTAGATAACGACTACAGCGCCATCTGTTGATCTGATTTGTGATCATAAACATACGGGCATCAGGCAATCCAAAATACATTCATAAATCATAGGTTTAAAATTTGTAAAATATGGCATAAGTGAAAAATTGTTGTATAATATGTTAATTCATACGTTAATACTGATTAAAATTTTAAATTTTCGATTCACTCGATGTAACTTCACTTTTTGTCCAAATTTCAAAATCATTATAACTTATAAATATGTATTCTATTACTGCTTGATTGGTCGTAAGAAAAAGGAAGCCTTTTATTTTTTCTTAACAATTTTTTTGGAAATATTTTGTTGTATAAACCTTTCTCTAGCAATTATGAACACAACAAAAAAAGAACTATCCAATTTGGTGCAGCCGTTTGAAAGATATTGCATTTTGACGGTAACCATAGATCCTGTTTTATTAATATAGATAGATTTCAAGACCATTCCGTAATCGGAACCATTGAATTTGATTTTTTTCTATATTATCCATTTTTTCGAATAAATCAGCTGAAATTTCACAGTAAAATATTCAATACCAATTTGCACTAAAGAACAGTCGGGAAACGTCGCAAATTTCTGAATTGTGCCAAACTACAACGTATTCAAATCCTGCCAATTCCCCGGCCATGCGTCCAAACAGTCCCCTAAACGCACCAATTCCAACTTTTCTCTTTTATTGTTGTTGTTAATTGTGTAACCCACTTATTATTTACAGATATAGCACATCGGTATCAGTTTTGCAAACTTTATATATCGTAACGCCAAGTTACATGCATTGTCGAGCACGGCCGAAGAAGTGAAAGTGACTTCGTACTATCGAAATGGCAAACGGTCTTGCTTTGGCCGGTAACATTGAAAATACTAGCAAAGTTGCAACCTACCCGGAGATTGTGGTCGGTACCATTTGAATATTGCACCGAACCGGACTGGAAATTATGCATAAGTCACCTTGGACGACTTATTTCTGTCGGTTGTTTTTTGCTGGTGTGACGTTTATGTCGATTCGAGCCGTTTGATCTACGCGCATAGAAGTTCATGTTGGAGAATATTCATTAGGCTGAGCCATCTGGGACTCAGAGTCCTATTTTAAGTTTAAGATATTTGTAATTTAGATAATTACAAATGAAGGGTTTCAAGAACAGCCGAGAATATTGCTGCTGTAGCCGAAAGTGTTGAAGAAAACCCAGGTTTGTCCATTCCTCGTCGTTCTTTGGAATAAGGCATTCCAGAAACGTCATTACACCGTATTTTGCATAATATGATTATGATTATGATTATGAGAAAGCTCTTGACGGCTCAAACTGGCCAAATAAAGCCAGTGTCCATCGGTTTTTTCAACCGAAACCAATAAATCAACCTGCAACGTGATTAAGGCTCCCGTTCATAGTAGTAGCCCCATAGTAAACCTTCTACAACTGAATGTTCAGTGTATATCCAATAAATTGGAAAACCTAGAATTAGTGTTGGCTGAAAATGTTCCTGATGTTGTGAGTGTCGTTGAGCACTGGTGCAATATCGATAGTGTGAAATCAATGACAATACCAAACTATATTTTAGCCGACTATTATTGCCGCCCTTTTCGAACACATGGTGGGTCGATGATCTATCTAAAATCTGGTATTAAAGTGAAGAATCTGTGCGTGTCGAAATTCTCTGAAGAGATGCACTGTGAAATGTGCGGAATTATTGTGATAACAAACGACATTCGGCTGGGAATTATAAGTGTTTATCGGCCGTGTTCCGGAAGTTTTCAAATCTTTCTCGATAGATTGACGTATGCTCTCAACTATTGTTCGAATCTGGTTGACTTAATATTTGTTTGTGGTGACCTGAACGTTGATTTTCTGAAAACTGAATGTATTAACCGTAAGCTACTTATCGATTTGATGGATTGCTTTAATTTGAAAATTTCGTCACAGGATCCTACTAGAATATTTACAGACATAACTGGTCATACATCTGTTTCAAAATTGGACTATGTGTTAATAAGTGCAGACCTATCTGACTATAATGTGAAAGTTTTTGAACCTCTTTTAAGTGACCACCTTGCTGTATTGGTTGAATTCAATAACATATTTCATAAGAGTACAGATGGTGGTCCAAAATTGGTTAGAAACTTTAGTCAGCAAAATATAAATAATTTTGTCTTTCAAATCTCAATTTATGATTTTCACACGATTTATGAAATCGTTGATGTTGATCAATGTTTTCAAGCGTTCGTTGATGCGATTCGGAGTACCTTTGAGTCATGTTGTCCTCTTCTCAAACTGGCTAAGTGCAATAAAAAAATAAATAGATGGATCACTCCGGAAATAGTTCGGGCGAAACAAAAACTCATGAATCTTCACTGGTTACACTCGAATGTGAAGTGTCAGAGCACTTATACTTTGTACAAGAGAACCAAACACGAGTATAATTCGCTAATACGAAATTCTAAGTTGCACTTCCATCAGGACCTTATTGATAGATCGGACAATAAAAGCAAAACCGTATGGTCCATTGTAAATAACTTGACAGGCCGTAAGAAAAAAACAAACGAATGTATTGAACTTCTCGTTGATGGAGTTTTACATAGTGATCCCAACGAACTATCCAAAATTTTTGCAAATTACTTTTCAACTGTAGCTGAAACCACTCTTCACCTTTACTATGGGGACTCTTTGTCTTCATCATGTACTTCTGCAACAATGTTGAATACAACATTTTTCTTTCACCCGGTGATTGATTGTGAAGTAGCAGATGTAATAAGGCTGTTGAAGTGTAATAAGTGTGCAGGAGCTGACTCTTTGTCTGCACGAATTCTGAAATTGATAAGCTCAGATATCTGCAAGCATTTTGCACATTGCATTAATCTTTCTATAAGTTCTGGAATTTTTCCTTCTATTCTAAAAAAAGCCCTAGTTGTTCCAATCTTTAAGAAAAACGATATACATAGTGTCACGAATTATAGACCAATTTCTATTTTAAGCGTATTTTCCAAAGTATTCGAAAGAGTGGTGTTCAACAGAATGATGGATTATCTTGACAAGTTTAAAATACTCGATAATGCCCAACATGGTTTTAGATCGGGTCGCTCAACAGAAACAGCTGCGGTATCCTTTGTTGATTACGTGTATGAATGCCTTGACAATGGCTTGCATACAGCAGGATTGTTTTTGATCTTTCGCGAGCATTCGATAGCCTATCATCTCAGTTTATAATGGATAAGTGTTACAAATTGGGTTTTCGAGGGGTATTTTTGGATTGGCTACGAAGCTATCTTGAGGGTAGATCTATTTTGTAAATGTTGAAGGCTGCCTATCTGAGGAACACGATCTGAGTCTGGGAGTGCCACAAGGATCCGTCCTTGGGCTCTTCTGTTTTTGCTTTTTATAAATGATCTCCCTATAAATTTAAGAATTATGTTTCTGAACTTACTTAAACGTAGATGTTTTTCGTCAACTATAAGGAAGTTCTTGTTGAGTCTGTTCGCTGATGATGCCTCGGTGGTGGTTTCAGCCCCAACATTCCAGGAACTTCAAGCGCTCTGTGAGCTGCTATTACAAAGCTTTGTAGACTGGTGTCATCAAAATAACTTGATGATCAATATCGGTAAAACGGAATGTATTTACTTTACAATTGGGCAGACTGATCGTAGGTTGGTGCTACGCTACTTGAATAATGTAATTCTATCCAAGGGTGAAACAAAATTTCTTGGCATTCACGTTGACGACAACTTGAAATGGGGTATTCACGTTGATTCAGTTTGCAAAAAACTGAACAGCTCATATTATGCCATAAATAGGGTGAGAACTTCACTTCCATTAGAATCACTCATAAACATTTACTATAGTTTAGTCTACAGCCACCTCTCATATAACATCCTACTGTGGGGAAACTCCACGGATGTTGGAAGGGCCTTCATAATACAAAAACGTATTTTGCGTATGATATTCAAGGTACCTCCATTTTCGTCCTGTAGACCTATTTGTAGAAAATAATATTTTAACTGTAGCGTCCATTTTCATTCTCAAATGTCTTCAATATACAAAGGAAAATGAGAATAATTTTATAAAGTTGTCCAGTTTCATAGCTATGGCACTAGAAGTGAGAGAACATTATATGTCCCCAGGCACAGAACAACTAAGCTGGAGATGTCTCCAATGTACCAATGTGTCAAACTTTATAACCATTTGCCTCACAATATTCGATCTCTTGATTTGAAAAATTTAAAAAAACCGTTAAAAAATTAATGTTAGATAGATGTTATTATACAGTAAGTGATTACTTCAATGATGTTATAGAGTTCAATTAATTATTATTATTATTATCTCCATTTTGTATGACCTATCCTATACATTGATTTGTCTGAGAGGATCAATAAATTATTATTATTATTATTATTATTATCAATTCAGCAGACGTTCGATATACAATTTATTCAATACCTGTCTCCGCTAGGACCCCAGACAAAAGACTCTTTCTTTTATCTAAGGCTAGGACTTAGGACTATTCTTCGAATGTGAGGCAGCCTAAAGGGCTCTCAGGTTGGCAAGAGAAAGGATCCTTAAAACAGGCGACCACATGAGTTATCTCCGCATTCTGAAGGAGTGTTAAGATCTCCTAGATATGGTCACAGCTAGCTCTAAAACATGAATTTTCTTTAAAATTACATCATGAGATTCCCAAGTCAATTTCAATAAAACACGAGTAAGCTAGTGAAAGCTATTGTTTTCAATATATAAAATCTCGAATCCTGGATAAGGAAGAGAAAGAAAAATTGTTACAACACCATTCAATTGACTACCGTAATCTATGATTACCTCCACTTATTCCTCAAACTTCAACGTCTTAAACACTATATTCGACGTACAACCTACAATCTTCCGCACGGAACACAGAATCGAAGATCTCTCCAAATATGGATCATCTCTAATTATTCTAATGTTTGTTTTGATCCGCTCCGTAACACTAACCCGAGTTTATCACGAATTGCACGCCATCTATGCAAGCCTAGAAAACAGCAGGTAGTTTATAATTGTACATTATTGGGATGCTATTACACGGCTTATGAACTACTCTAATAAGGGATATTAGACGGATAGCTATCGCTTTCACGCCGCTTAAAAACGCGCTGAAAACGCTCTGATGATCAGTCGTTTTGATCCGAATGAATTCCTGGCCTACATTTTTAGAGAAATGTACTTTTTATACCGTGATGGAGGCGCCCCTCAGAGGGTATATGTATATTTCTATGGTTGAAATAAGATATACGCTTTGGATAGTCTTAAAATTAAGCAGGAAGGGGTGCATGTCTACATCATTTCGAACTGCCAGGCTACGCTGAGATCCCTGGAATCGCACTGTCATTGTCATTTAACCTTTGTTTCATCTATAGAGAGTTTCAGTTACATTTTAATTTTTCTCTTTTGTAGAAGTATTGCTTGTGTTTTCGGTCCGTTTAATTTGATTTTCCACTTGATGCACCATTCTACTAGCTCTTCAATTGCTTCTTGTTGTCTTCCATGAATTATATCTTTGTTTCGATGTCGTACAGCTATTCCTATGTCATCGGCGTATAGTGTAAGCATATTTCTTACGTTTTTGGGAATATCGTAAGTGTAGATCAGATATAGTAGTGGGCCAAGTACTCAGCCTTGGGATACCCCTGCTTCTAGGTATCTTGTAGTGGAGGTTTCTTCATCTATTTTTACATAGAAATTCCTTTGCCTCAGGCCATTCCTCACTAATTTGCACATTGACCTGGGAGTGCTGTGACACCATAAATCAATTTGCAAGAGGCGATAAAGCTCTACTATGGATGCCACAAGAAACAATTGAAGTATTGTTAGTTCTAGGATGACAAGCTTCCAAGTGTTGAATCCTGATTACAATATTATTTATTTCCATAGAATTCCTTGAATCAAACGTCCAAATGAAATTATTCATGTGCTAAAATACGTGTTACATATTTAATCATTTTATTAACCAGCTTGTCCCCATTCATTTATTCCCAGAATTAGTGACGTAACCAATTTAAACCTCCGCCTCTACTCTATGAAAACAAGCCACACTAACGAACTTCTATGACTCGACGTAGATTCCTATATTTATTCGTCTTCACGCAAATCCGGTCCGACATCGCAAAAATCACTCTCTCTAACTGCCTTAGCGTAATAAACGTCCAAATTAAATCACTGTCAATTAGTCGCCGCCTTAAGACAACTACAAATCAGTTTTGTCCTCTTGCTCTGTGCTCAGACATAGAGCCATTAGACCGTGATTGATGCGTCGTCTGTGGTCGATAAGGCCTCTTCTGCACGCTCAAGCGGTCGTAAGAGGTAACTGTGAATTTTTTGTCGCGATGACGCGATAGCTGGACTTGAAGCGGTATATGGACTTATGGGTATTGCTTTTGGGCTTGGACGGCGTAAAGGTTATGGGCCTGGGAGGGTTCACAGATAGAGAAGATGCGAATAAGGAAAATGAATGGGTGGAATTATTCAGAATGGCATTGGATGAAGAAACTTACATTGCAATACATTGAATATATATTCACACCAATTATCTATATTAATAAAACAGGATCTATGGTTACCGTCAAAATGCAATATCTTTCAAACGGCTGCAACAAATTGGATAATTCTTTTTTTGTTGTGTTCATAATTGCTAGAGAAAGGTATACAACAAAATATTTCCGAAAAAATTGTTCAGAAAAAAATAATAGGCTTTCCTTTTTCTTACGACCAATCAAGCAGTCATAGAATAACATATTAAAAGGTTATAATGATTTTGACATTTGGACAAAAAGTGAAGTTACATCGAGTAATCGAAAATTTAAAATTTTAATCAGAAATAACGTTTGAACTAACATATTATACAACAATTCTTACTTATGCCATATTTTACAAATTTTAAACCTATGATGTATGAATGTATTTTGGATTGCCTGATGCCTGTATGTTTATGATCACAAATCAGATCAACAGATGGCGTTTGTAGTCGTTATCTAGGTTATTCATTTATTCTGCAACTGAACGGCTGGATCGAATTGAATGAATTTTGTGTATGCAGAACAACGTCTGTTGGGTCCGCTAGTTTTCAATAAATTACGTTGAAGTATTCTTTCATGTTCTGTGGTATATTGTGGTAGTTAAATCTGCGCACTTTGCCTCGGATCTAGTAAGAGAAACGAAGACACTAGGCAGAAAGGGAGCAGAAAGGGTTTTTTTGAAAAAGGAAGGAACTGAAAGAGAGGCCTTCTGGAGGAAACTTTCAGGAATGGATCAGTTCAAAAAATTTCTTTGGAACAAGGACAAAAAGTATTGGATCTCAGTAAGAATAATGTAGATTCCTCACTGGCTCTCTAACAGGACATTGTCGCCTCAAGTAGCATATGATGTGAATTGGCTGAACAGAAACTGACGGTTGTAGATTCTGTAGGGAACAGTTCCTGAAGTATAAAATTTTTCAAAGCATTCTTCAATTGATTCTCTATTCTAAGGGCCCTCTCAAAATTTTGTACAACTGTTTTTACCTGTTCTTGAGTAGCTAAATAAGAAATTTCGACCCGATCGGAACATTAGCCTCGAAAATATTCGAAAAATAAAAATAAAATCTCTGTAACTCGAAAGCAACATCACTTGATCAAATCCAAAAAGAAGAAGAATGAAATTCAATTCTATGGTTCTATCCTATATTGTGAATGACATATCGATTCCCTCCACTACGTTAAACCATATTCATGCCAAGGAGAATAGGAGACACTACCAAGATGTTATCGGCCCATTTATTCCGTAAAAATTTCCAATGAAATAAAATAGTCGCTTTCCAAATCAGGTTAGAGGATTCACACTCTATAAGTTGATCGTTGATGGGTGGACACATCCTGGAAGTCGAGAAATAAACGCGATCGTTTTACATGTCGGTTAAATTAACGCGAGAGACACATTCACGATTGATAGAAAGGTCACTGGGCGACTTGAGGTCACATTCTTTAGGGACGGTGTTTCGTTAAAGACAATCCTTTGTTTTCGATCAACACCTGCGGTTATCGGTGCTAAGTAGGTTGTCGCGAAACCAATTTATATCTTTTGTTTTGTTATCCGGCCATAGACATCGTTATTTTCATCCCTTTACCTCGCCCGGTTCGAACCGCCGAGTCATATCGCGGAACTGTTTTGCCCACACGCTTCGGTATAATTCTACCTGTTATTTGTTCTCGTTCGCGAATAAGCACGTCATGAAGATGAAACATCTTCTAGCAGTGGCGGTCGCATTTTAGGTGCTGAGTAAAAAAATAAAGAAGAAGAAACGAGACTTATATTACGCTAGTGGAAAATAACCGCCGATTCTCGACGAAATCCCCACACACAGTCGGTATGGCACGACAGCCGATGAACCGTCGTGACAAAAATCAAGCATCGGCAGATATTTGTACCAACGATACGTACCGACGGTTGTTCGCCACACACATCGGTTTTCGGCGCTTTTGCCGGGACGGTTCTTATCGCAGCGGTACGAACGGATTGAAAATAACGATGTCTATGGCCGGCTTAATATTCCCCAAATTGTTGTTCATGAAAATTGTTGGCACCACCGACCAAACTTGGGTCTGGCGATTCACAGAAAAGAATATTTACTTTAAGGAGGATGACGAATTGGCAACTTTGCAACTTTTCGACCAATCAGAAGACAACGTGACCGCCAGTTTTATCGTTTTGACATTCTTAGTTTTTTTCTCGGGAAATAGTGGAAGTTCCTATATTGCTACTTCCAGAATAATTTTTTTTGTAGGTAATCATTGAAAATCACCTTGAATTTTTATTGATAATTTATGTTAAATCCGTAGATTTATTTTTCTGATAATTCAGTAGTTCTTATGCGGTTGTTTTATTAAAGGATATTCAGATTATCGTATATCAAGAAATTTAGCTACATTGGAGTCTCAACAACGCTTTACGACATGTTTCCCCACATTACCTACAGAGTGTTACAACCAAACCTGATAGAGTCGACTATCGACTATCATGTAGGGAAGTCCCTATTGGGTCGATTACATTGAGATACTTTACAAGCTGCTACTGAGCGACTTAGAAGCGAGTGAATTAGCGTTTGAGATTGTGATGATTACACACAAAACTGTCTACTCGCTGAGTAGCCAACAATCTAGAGATCCACTTGAGGTTTTTGTTGTATCGTTGTCAAGAATCTAAGATAATGTCAAATACGTTTTCAAATTGAAGAACCAGGAACCACTGCGTAGATGAAAAACTCACAGATTATTTAGTAGCAACTGTGATTACACACGACTTGTTTACATGCCAACAAGCCAAAACGCCAGCGATTTAGCGTGTAAAGTAGCCCAGCTTTCAACTTTAGTCGCAGCTTTTTTACAATCAGATTGTTGGCTTGTGAACACGATTACACTGAGCGAATTTACGATCAGCTACTCACCTCACTCAGTAGCAGCTCTTAAAGTATCTCAATGTAATCGACCCATAACTCATAAACCCTTCTAGTGAATCTCATCCAAAGGAACGCCACAAAGTTTATATTATTTCTAATGCCATGTTTTTTTAATTCATTTTATATTGACTACCAACGTTATTTTTGGCCAACTCTTGAACTCAACACAAAAATATATCTTATTACGACACTTCAATCAACAACGCGGAACTCGAGTGCAACATTTGCTTCATTAAAGACTAAAGTATACGCTTGGACATAAATGTCTTCAGTCATCGGTCAGTGTTACTTTTACCGAATGCTAGTAGCACTAGAAGATACAACATCTCGATCGGTATGTTAAGCCACGGAATATTTTGATTATTTTCTATGATCGTAGTTAGGTTCGTTACTTATGAGAAAGTCGAGAGTGACGTGAAGAGCGATTACACGCATCTGCTGTTTATTTTCGCGAAAGTGGTCAACGAGATTTGAGAAATTTGCACTTGAGAAACGATCCGTACATTGCATAAGAATCGTCACATGAAAAACAAGGTTTTCCAATGAAATAAAATCCAAGAAAATTCGAGAAAAGCATTGATGTCGACTCAGGAGATTTTCGCTTTTCATTTTGAAGATATGGGAATATTGATATTATGACAAACTGTTACTTCAAATTTTTAAACAATTTTTATTGAATCTCAAATATTTCATTGAAGTTTTATCGTTCCATTTTTAATAATGAGGAAATTTTTACTTGTCAAATGTCAAAAGATGATAGCGGGCTATTTAAAATGAAACCCTTTTTTTTCTTGAGAAATTTTCAATCACTGCTATTTACTTAGATTATACGAAAAATTCATGAACAAAGATTATTCTTATAAAACAGAGATATTTCAAAAAGTGCGCCAAACTTATAATATAACCTAGAAAATTGTCGTGGGAAATCTATATCACGGTTGAATAGAACGAAAAACACACAATAAAGAAATTAATAATTGAAATCGAGAGTCAAACGTGCTAAGAGAACCTTTAAAAACAGTTTATTGTTTTCGATATCAATTATTAGAGTTATTAGACCAGATTTCTTGTGGGAACTATCAGACTATGGCAATTTAAAAGTGATACACATACATAAATTTAACTATTGATGAGCGTTTTTGCAACTATTCGTGTTGGATAACAATGCAGACTCGGTTACGTTGGAAAATTGAAACAATGGAGGTTGGTAAAGAGTATTACAGTCTATATATAGCATTAATACACAGTTTAGAGAATAGAGGTATCACTTCTCAATACTATTGGCCAAAGGGAGTTGTTGACTTGAAGAACAACTTCATTTGCCTGAAATGAATATGTAAGAAGAAATTTTTTCGAACGCAATGAAGTGAATAATGCAATTTTAGCGAATTTTGAAGGTTGATTTGAATCGGAATCATTTCATATGCGGTTTCAAGAGATGATTTGAGTTGAATAAAACGAAGTATTAATCATTTCTATCAGACATCAAAGAACCGTTTTTTCAAGTCTGTTCTTTAAATGATCCAATTTATGGGAAGAAGATTGCACACATGATAATTTTTTCTATGCAGAATCAAGAGTTGATTTGAGTTGAATGAAACGAAGTATCAATCACTTCAATCGGACATCAAGAAGACGAGAAAATTCGATTTATCCTTGATGAGAAAATCTCAAATTTTTCGAGTCCGTTCTTTGAATGATTCGATTTATAGGAAAGACTATTGCACATATGGAAAATTTTCTATGCAGATCCAAGAGTTGATTAGAGTTCATAGAATATTTTCATATGTGAATCGAATTTTAGGCGGAGTTTGAAAGTGGTTATTTTGGGAAGTAAAATTGAAACTTTAGGAGCTCTCTCGTAAATTTTTTCCAGGAGAATCACTCTTCAATTCTAGAAAAAAAAAACTTATGCAATAAACTATTGTATACCAGGCCTCTTGGTTCTCCTTTTTGACCACATTTTGTACGGCATTTTCGTGCAATTTTGTCCCAATTTTTTCCTTCTAGAAATGATTTTCCAATAAATCCCGAAGTTACTCAAAAGACGGAATAGGTAGACATTGATAAAAACCGGTGCTTCAAATTTCAACCGATAAATGGTCCTTCCAATACATTTTTTACGCTTTTCCATTCTATGCATCTTGCCTTTGGTATCCATAGATTTATAATACTAACTAGATGGCGAACCTGTCAAAAATTTTGAGGCAAACGGCGGCCATTTGCAGTTTGGGGTGAATTTGAGAGGTGTAACTTTTTCTATGAATTTAAATATTAGAAACCAATATTCCTTTATTTATTTTATTTCAACGAATTAAAATGATAGGATTACCACTATCATGTAATAACTAATCACAAGAATCGAAAATATTTATAATTTTAATAGACCGAAATGTCAGAGTTCACAGAACACTAATATATAGAGTTCGTTTTCATCACTTCTTTCAAAGGAAAGTCTATGTTTCAATCAAATTCGAGCACAGATGGCATAAAACATCAAAAATATTTGTGGTTCACCCCAAACTGCAAATGGCGGCCATTTGCCTCACTTTTTTCTACGTGACAGTTACGAAGTTCGACGTCCAGTTAGTATTATAGGTCCATGTTGATATCTCAAAAAATCATAAAATGAAGTGACGCACAGATGAACATAGAAAGTGACGAATCATCGATTACCCAGTTCCACAGACGCATCAACCAATTTAGGTCGTTAAGTGGATCATAGATAGAGTTCGTTCATAGACACAATTCTCTTTATTTTGACTTCAACACAGGTTATTGTTTCACAATCCACTAGGTGGTCATTGAACGAAAAAGAATCCACATTTGATACGGTATCGAAGCAACCATGCAGCTAATGCCAGACGTAATTAGGAGAAAAGTGAAATTAAACATTAATTGCCCGTTATTTTAATATGCTGTCCCATTTAGCGTGTTGAAGAACGATGATGGTTTTACGTTGAAGAATTCAATATTGTTGAATATGTATGGCTTTTAGAAAGTGCGACGAATACCTACTCGCATGGACGGACGACTATGTTAGTATTGGTTCATTGATGTGCAAAATCGGTTTCAAATTCTTCGAATGAGAACGAGAGATGATAGATCATTAAATCGATTTTTGCATTGGTAATTAATGAAATTGATCTGTGTGTATTTTTTGTTGAGGTTTTATTCGATATGACTCTATTATACTGATACTACTATGTATCTATTAAACTTCCTACATTCAACACCCTTTAATTTTATTTCTTTATTGATATGACCATCGAGATATAATAGAGAAGAGACTATATGAAATACAATTGAGTAAGGAAAAAATAGTACCACTGGGGCGGGGTTGAGTCGGGACCAATATGGCGGAAAGTTCAGGGTTGAATTAAGTTGCCATTTTTTTCTGTTCACTAATTTCACCCAAAAAAATAAGACGTGTTGGGTCTTTAGGAATTCTGTTTCAAATAAGGTCAATTGAATATCAAATGAACAATTTTTCTTCAGGCGATTATACACATATTAAAAGATATCAGATTGCCAAGATAGACTAGCGAAATTTCGAATGCGAATCTGTTCAGTACTCATCCCTACCTGTGATATGTTTTTCCTCTAATTTTCTTCTTATCTGTCTCTTCTCTGTTTGAAGAAAGCACGATACCATTTTATTGTATATTATTAAGCAGGAAAAAATCACAATTTAACTAAAAACAGACGCAAGAATCACAATTCCTTCAGAAAATTCAAGGAGTGTCAAATTTGACGTTAGGTGGTAGTAATATGGCGCATCTGATGCCACGTTTATTCAATGATGGCAACTCTATACTATCCTATCTCTATGGATATGACAATCTCGACTATGTTAAAAAGAGCCACCTATCACATTTTAACGCTTTTCTGTATCATCTGCGCCCTCAATAATACCGTTTACCACAGAACCTCATCTCAACGACAAGTCACTCTATGACCGATTTCCTCTTCTTCCGCATACGGCTTAACCATGCATCCAGACAAAATGTAGGTCGTTTGACCACAGAAAAAAAATACACGACTCTGTCCTCAAAGCTGTGTCATCATTCACCAACGAACGGGATGCAACGCTTCTTGCTCAAACCTTGGTGGACAATGAACCTTGATGTGAAGTAAAGTTATTCTCGGGTTACGAGAAAAGAAAACGTACATGCATCTCTTACGACAGATAAATCTGTTCCGGAATAACGACATGACAGCGTCTATATGTTTACTGCTCCGGCATAAATTTGGCTCTGAATCTCGGGTTATTACTCCGCATCACTCGAATGTATGGTATGTAGATGATCCTATTAATAGAGTACAATGGTACGCCATACTTTAATACTTTACCGAAAATAATTGAGGTATTAATAAATGTCGCTTCGCTTCCTGAACGCAGCCGTTCTCTATGGTTACATATTCTATGGCGGTTGAGTTCACTTTTCTCAATTGTCAATTTATTGGCGAGATAATATATTATTCGAATTTGTGGTAGTGGTATCATATTTGAGATATTGGAATTCTATTTTCCGTGATATTGCCTATAAAAAAACAACGGTGAATATACAATGCCTTCATAAATGATGGCTTTAGATTCTTTTCATTTTGCCGCTTCGAATGTATAGTCCGTTCATGAAACTTTGAGCTGTCGGTATATTCCACTGTGGATATTAAAATTTTGGGTTATGTTGATTTATCTCTGTCAGATTGATACGCAATAAGCCCGTTCGGCATTGACTCCGCGAGCAGACTGATTTTTTAGTCACGTGACCACAGATCGTACAGATTCATCTGTAATATCTGCGAATAATAAACGAACGGTACAGAGCATCTGCCACAGAACAAACTGCTCTGTTCTACTTTAATAGATTATGAGATTTCAAAGATTTGGGAAATATGCTCATCTTTCAACAATACTTTCACCCTTTTTGTAGCTCTATCGTAAAAAATATCAATTAAATAATTAGGTGCAAAGCACTGAATGCAAAGGAAACGAGGAATTCAATATCCCCTTCTGGTCCTTCACTACGGCGATAGTTGTACCGAAAGATCCTAATTAATTAATTAATTACGCGAAAAAGAAACGCCGAAGCAACATCTCCTCCTGCCATTCATAACTACGATAGCTATATCGAAAAATTTTAATGAATTAATAAGGTTTTTGATGAATAAATGAAAACAGAAGAATAAAAGTGTTGATAAGTATTAGAATTTTTCAATCTATCGGTTGTCGGATCAGGAATCAACAATAAAAAAAAAAATATATAGAAACATAAAACTCTATGGATAAAATCGCTTTGATCCGTCGAAATAGACCGAGCGAAAAGATCGAAATTTGATTGCTCAGATTTTTATGCCGATCGGTCCAGATGTGTACTCCCTCAATCTGGATGTAATAAACGAACGGTTCAGATCGATCCGACCAGTCCGATGTCAATGCCGAACGCCCCTAAGGTTGTCTATAGGTCATAGAGTTCTCTGATAACTCAGAAGCTCGTCGTACGAGGCGGGTCCGGGTAATTTGGCAACGTTGACTTGTTTATCCTTATGACAGCAAATACTACCAATCTCAGATAAATAAACAAACGCCTACTTTGAGCTCAATAATATGTGAACGGAGTATATATGGAAATTCAGCTACAGAATACCAAGCATAACCTCACTTTCACTGTTTACAAATGAAATAATGAACGATCCTGGAATTTCAATCCGTTGAGTTTCTGTCGGAAAGTATTAAGTTCGATGTCTTTAACAAGTTTTATGTCTTCATCGAGTTAACCAATTAGATCACACCATCGCAGAAATCTCCTCGAAAACTGGCAAACACCAAGGAAAGAACCGTCTTTCCTAACAAACTCTATTTTCCAGCTACAACTCACGATATAACATGATCTTCTAGTCCACACTTAACCTGTTCAAAATGAAGATCAAACATCATCCTGGTAAAGCTGTGATCCACGATCCTTCGTGGCTCGAAATGGACATCCTAACTACACAGAGGTAGACAATACGAAGCAAACTGGCTGGACACACAAAAAAGCCTATCTAACACATCCAGCAAGAATTCTTGGGATAAATACAGCGCCAAGAGTCTTGAAGGCACCTTGTCATCCAAACTTGGGCCATACCAAACCATGCTCCAAGAGCTCTCTCTCAAAACTGACGATATT